>RJWJ010007041.1:0-59361 GCA_004363605.1 Indri indri | reverse complement strand
AGTACCAGGGAAGGCTACTCGGATACCTGATACCTAAACTATAACCTGAAACAAAAATAGGAAGGGGACGGAGGGCAGAGGCTCTGTTCTAGGCCTAACACAGCAAATCAATGACCCAAGAGCCAAATGTGGTCCAAAGATGTGTTTTGCTTGGGCCAGACTAGATAGACTTTGTTTTTATTCCGCTTCCAACACTTAATAGTCAAGATTAAACATTTTTTAATTTTAGTTTTCTGGTTTCTTTGGAAGATAAGAAGAGAGGCAATCTGGCCACATCGAACTACTATAACGTTTCTCCCACAGCAACAACAGGGCGAGGCTGTCTGCTCGTCCCTCTTTCTTGGCTTCAGAGTTTGTATCCTCCCTTCTGGCGGGTGGGGAGCTGCACGCGTCAAGGCCCAGAGGACAGTTCAGTGCATCACCAATGGCCCAAAAAAGCTTGGCCTTGGCTTCAAGACACCAAACTTTTCGTGAAGCCCTCTGACTTGGTACGTTTTCAAATCTCTTTACTTGAAAGCCGCAGAACATCTGAGCAGCAAGAAATGATGCCAGAGTCACTATAACAAAGGGCAGATAAGAAAACCAAAATAAAAAACAGCCACCCACAAACATCCCAAATGCCACGCACCAACAATTGCAAGCAAACCCTTGAACCTGGCAGGAGTTCCAAGAGAGACACTGGCACCAGCAACACTGAGCTCCCAGTGGGCAGCTGTCCAGTGACAAAAGCAAGGGTCCCTCGGCTCATCTGTCCATGTTGGCACATCCAAACCAGAGAAACTTAGTTTTTGTAATATTGCTATTACTCAGGGTAAACTCTCCTCTGTTTAAAAAAGACAGACAGACAGACAGACCCAAAGACAGGAAATACCACCAGACTCCTTTTCCTGTGATGGTGTTTTCCAAGAGAAGCTAGGAAATGGGGTACTTAATAAGTCAGAGACAGACAGAAAGAAAACAGGCTGCAGATTCAGAAAGGCTTGAGTTTCAATCCTGAATCAGTAATGTGACCCCAAGCAAGGGAAATGACTTTCCTGATTCTCAGCGTCCCCATCCCCAAGATGGAACAGGCACTGGACCCCTTCCAGCCTGGTTGTGAGGGTTAAACACAATCATAACCGACGCAAATATAGCAGGTGGCACTAGAGAGCTTTAAGACTGAGACCATAACCTAGAATCTTCTAGGCTAATGCCAGCCTCTATCAATCATGCACTGATGTCATACTGAAAGAAAGAAATATGGCCCATGACTTGGGCCCATCTACTGCACATCTGTGTCTGACATTTGCACCAAGGCGGGATGTGGTGGTCTCAAGCCAGGACAGGACTACTACAAAGTCAGGAGAGACACCGGCGTGTTTCTTTCCCATGGTTTTTCTTTCCACTTCCCACGGATTTGCATTCTACTCCCTAACATTCGGTGGGGTCGCAATGTTTACACACTGAACTTTCCTGAATTCAACTATATGAACTGAGCAAAAAGAGAAGGCAGATCAGAATGTGACCTTACTTGGAGTATGATCGCTGTAGATGTAGTCAGGTAAGATGAGGTCATACTGAAGCAGGGTGGGAATTAATCCAATATGACTGGTGTCTTTACAAAATGGGGAAATTTAAACAGAGACACACAAATAGAGAGAATTCCACATGAAGACAAAGAAAGCAGAGATCGGGGCGATGCTACTAGAAGCTGAGGAATACTAAAGATTGCCAGCAAACAACCAGAAGGCAAGAGAAGGGTATAAAACAGATTCTCCCTCACAGTCCTCAAAAGGAACCTACCCTGCGACGCCTTGATCTTGGACTTCTAGGATCCAGAGACATGAGACAAAAGATTTCTGTTGTTTAAGCACAGGTGTGGGGGTGGGACGAGGTGACAATAATTTAAGCATTAAGCTATGCTTTTCCTCTGTGGGATGAGCCCACTGCTGAAGTTGTGATAAACAGTAACCCTGAGTGTTTTCGCTGTTAAGGCTTTCTCTCTTAAGACAAATTACACATAAATATTTTAGCCTTAGATCAAGAAGCAACAGCCAGCATGCCAATATATTATTTTGAGTAATCCATTCAAAACAGCTGGCAGAATCACTTAATTTTTCTATCCATAAGATGAGTATTTTACTTGGGAGTGATATCCCGAGTCACCTTAGGTGACATTCTAAATTCACTATTTGCCAACTTTTCTAATTGTGTATTTTCCTTTGTTTCCTTTTTTTCCCTCCTAGCTATAACTTTTCCACATGAGCATTTGTAGAAAAGCCATTGCGTGGATACTTCCGGAGTGAGATGAGGGGATAAGGCACGGACGGGTACAGTGATGGAGGGCCCCCAAATGTCTCAGATGTCACTGGATTGTGAGTTCAAGCTGGACTAGATCACCTTTCAAGCTTCACCCCTTCCCTCACCCCTATTTTATGACTGCCAAATTCAGGGCAGGACACAGCAGCCAGGATCACCCACAAGGCTGAGAGATGTGTAGCTGACTTGATCACTTATCACAGACATGGAGGAACGTGTCCATGTAACTTCTGGAAAAAAAATTGATTATGTCACCAACTAACAGAGAGCAACAAGAAATAACAAAGGGTAAAAAGCCAAAAACGAGAAGCAATCTCAACTCAATGAGTGCACAGAAACTTTTCTGGAAGGTGCAGCAAACACAGGCCCCACTATTCAGCCAGAAACAAATGTTTAAAAGAATAAATGAAGGCACCTTCCAAAAACTCAACAAGTTTCAAGTCCTGGCAGGACCAGAGAGCCCTGGCATGCTCTGTCCTCACTTTGCTGGGTTTCTAACAGTAGTTAATTTTAACTTGCTAGCAAATGCAAATGCATTAAAAAAAAAAAAAAGCAAGCCAATTAAGACACAAGTGTTTAAAGATACAAGGAGTAATTACAAATGTATTATTCATACCTAATTTACAAGATGAACTTCTTTCCGTAAAATATTAAACTGTTTACATGCAGGCTAGGAAGACAATTTTCGAACTGTTCATGTTCTACTATAAAGCAATGACTATTAACAATGCAACAGCTTCTAGTCGACTTACAGTGTGGACTAGGCAGTAATCAGAAAATGTTTGACCTCCAGATATCTACTTGACCCCACAGAAATGCAGACTCGCCTGCTATAAAATCCTAAACAATGGGGCAGACAAGGTCACAGGGTCAAAGCGAGTATTAACAGGTCACCGTGCGGCCCACTTGGGAGCAATTATTTCCAGTCATGGCTAAGTGGACACTTGATTGAATACCACTAAGACAGCTCACATCCCACAGATAACAATCCTCGCGGCGATTAAGAATTAAAGCCCCCATGATTCAGCCTTTATTACTCAAATGAACCCAACTCTTCCATAAAAAACTCTTGGTATATGCCTGATGCAAGGTCCAAATTGAAATGCCACCTCATTAAACAATAATATCTAATTTTATCTAAATGAATTTTCATGAAAGTACGCCACACAGCTCAGGAATTTTTAAAATGAATTATCACAAGTGATACATAATTTCGCCAAAACTGGGGCGGATAAAAAAAATTAGCTTTAGGAATAAAAGGCAACATCACTGTTGAATGAAACGCCTAGTCCACCGTGGTTAGAGAGAGCAACGGAGATTATGGGCCGCCGCGAAACTATGTTAACCTATTTTTAAGAAATTCCCAAATTTTCACTAATGTCAGAAACAAACAAACAAAAGGCAGTGGTTCCACCGACTGGCCAATCACTGAGAGCACTTTATAAAAAAAATAAATAAATAATAATACAGATTTCAGGTCCTCTTTTGAAATCGACTAGATTTGTGGCCCTAGGAAGTCATACTGTTTTAAACCTCCCAAGTGACTCTCACACGGCATCACCTTTGAGAGCTCTGGCACCCACCACGGACAGAGGTCTGCACCAGGCTGCCAGACGGCAGCGGGAATGACTCACCGTCTTCCTCCTTCTGTAGCCTTTCCCCATTTCATAATCTCAGGGACGCTTTTGTATTTATTCTTATTATCACCTTCTACTTACAGCAAGTGATTCATTTGCTAATTACAATAATCAGTGTAAAGTTTCTTTTTGATGTAAAATGATTTGCATTTTTAAAAATCAGGTAATACAAAGGAATTGTTAATTAAAAAATAAAGAGTGCTAGTGGTACCTGAAGTCCATCGACAGAATGACCAAAATTACGGCCACACTGACATATGATGATCTAAGAACTCCAGGGCCGGTCCCCGCTTTGGGCTCACTTACAGACCCTGTGAGCACACACATAAAAGCGGCATGCAGGGTTCAGGCCCAGCTCCGCCCCTCGGCTGACAAGGTGGACATTCTTTGCTGGCAAATTCTCGAAAACTATGTCAACAGGTACAAACAACCCCTGCTGAAAAGACTAGTTAGTAACCGTCTAAATACAAATTACATATCTCATAGAAACCTGTAAGGAATAAAAACTGGGGGGGAAATGAATACAGCAAGGGAATGCCATCCATCTTAGAGCAGAAATGGGGCTCTAAGAAGCAAATGAATCATTTTAGGTTTTACGTGTTCATCGGTATTTATTAAAAATCTTCTTTGCATATGGCACTGTGGGAGTGGACTGCATCACCTGCCGGGCCTGAGCCATCCCACCCATGTGCTTCTGTGACCCAGAGACACGCTCCCCTCATGGCTTGGTGAGCAGAGGACACTACTGTCGACGCAAAGAAATTTCTAAAGGCTCTCCCTCCTCTTGGCTGATGCAGGCAGGGCCCGAGACCTGACGAGAAGAACGCGAGGCAGGATATCAGCCCCTCCTTGCCCCCTCAGCCAGGCTTGTGCAGTGAACAATCCCCATTTCACACCAGAGCAGCCAGTCAAAACAGCAACAGGTGATGTGTGACTGTCAGGCAACTCCAGGGCAAGGAGCAGCAAAGATTAATTAAGTTAACAATGGCTAATGATTCAAGCATCGCCAGCAAGACCGACTAGTTCTAAATTAAGAAAGACACAGCCCTGCCTTCCAGAAGCTCATTCTCACCCAGCAGACTGGAAGGAGCCCTGTGACGAAGTTCAGATGAGCTGAGTGACCCCATCCAGTCCCTAACCAGTCAGGACATCGATATCCACATCCACGCTGGAGGTGTGACTAGAGAATCTCTCACCAAAAAAGCATGGATTATGCTAAAAGTAACAAAGCACAAGAGCTCAAAGTCCACATAGACCTGGGTTCAAGTCCAGCTCCATCAATTGCCATCCATGACTCAAATGCAAAGGGCAGAGGGCAACCAGAATCCAGTCATTCTGCTCCTCTTCTCTGAGGCTAGGGAAGAAAAACACCTTACGCTACAACTAGATACGAGATTTTTTTTTTTCATAGAGAAGACAATCTGTGAAACAAGGAGAAAAAACAAACAGGAAAAAAAACGTTTGTGTTATGTTAGGTCATTCTTTGACAAAGGATTCAAAATGGAATAACAAAGGGAAGCTGCTGCTTAAGACTCAACAATTACCCTGATTTTTAAAGAGTTCTTTCTGTACTGCCTACACTTTGATTTCAAATAAATCAGTTTCCTTTTAAATTACAGCTTGTCATATTTATTTGCTCACTATCCCGTGTTTTAATTTATAGACGGCAATTCTTCAATAATGATACAGTCTGTATCAGACTCTGGTTATTCAAAGAGAAAGACCATGGTGTCTTCAGGACATTGAGATGCCAGAGAAAAGCAAAGGGACTTTGCGTATAGACGGTTTGCTGTTGTTGTTTATTTTTAAATACCCACACACCTAAAAATACAGACGCCCAACAATGCAAGCACTATTGTGGTTTCTTTTTTGTTCTCTTTATGAAAACATGTTTGTGCTTACACCTCGAGGCGCTTGTTCACTGTTAAACAAAAACAACTCCAGTGTATTGCTGACAAACAGGTAATACAAGTAGAAAGAATTCCCTAACTTTCAAACTCTCAGCTCAGGGGAAAACAAAAAGCTGAAGTAAAAGATGTCCCCAAAGTCATCTGGTAAGCATGCCTTCCCAAAGAGAATGTGAAATGCATAGCAAAACAGGCACTTAACTAATTTTAAACGCCTAATTATATACTGCCTAAACAGAATTATCAAGAGACTTGATTGACTTCTACAGAGCTGTGATTGCCATCAAGCAAACTCAGAGAAATAATAAATAATGTTTGACCTTCTGATGTCCTCAAAAATTATTCATGAGATCAAAGTATGTGGACCACTGGCATTCCATTCCAATATTGCCAGGAAACACCAAGGTCACAGATTAATTTGAAGGTAGCGATTCAGATTCATTTGCCCTGATTTATGTAGAGGATACAATTTGAAGAAACACTTAAATTGGACAAACAACATTAATACTGGGGTGGGACTACTTGAATAAGAAAACCAGAGGAATCAGATAAGCGGCCATACAAAACACATGTGATATTGAAGACAGCATCCCCCAAAGAAATAGGAGTGGGTAATTTTACAGACTTAAAAAGTCACAACTCTGGCCTGAGGGTGGGGGCTATGTATGCAAGAAAGAAGACAAATGGGTATTCTTTGCTAGCTGTTTTCTAAAAAAGTCTTCAAGTGTTAACTATCTTCAATAAACAGTGACTATAAAATGTTTAACTACAAGTAATGCTAACTAAGAAACATTTCTGGTTTCGAAAAAGAATGCCATATAAGGCAAAACTTTGCCCCAAGTGCTGTACCATATCTATAGGACACAACTTAGATTTCAATACAGGAGGCTTTTCAGTAACAGATAAAAAGAAAACCGAAAACCAAACCTCCTGACATCAGACTCCACGACTCAGCCAGGATGGAAAAATCACACTCCTCCCTGCCGACCTAATGATTTGGGCTGTGTACTGACCTGACTTTCCAAAAAGTTTTCAGCTTGAGAATCGAAGAAAGGGTTTCATCTTGAATGTACTGGAACCCATTAGTATGTGTCAATACTCCACATGTACATTAGTCAAAACAATATTCTCATCACGTTGATATTTACATTTAAATCAAAGTTTGAAAGTAAGTACTAATGTGGGTGTTATCTTACTCAAGTCTCTTTTTCCTTCTTTGGAAAACTGCATCAAACTCCCTGTGACATTATATAATAAGAAATAAGTGTTGGTCTCTGCTCCTGCTTCCTGGCACACAGCCCCTAAAAACCATGGACTCTCCCAAAGGGTAAGTGTCTTTTTGTACGCTAATAGCTGGGGGCTCCAGCTGTAGCCTTGGATGGGGAGGCTGGTTGCCAGGGGAACCAACCACATGATTAGAAAGTAGAAACTTTCAGCTCCATCCCCTGACCTCCAACCTCTGACCTCTGGGGAGAGGAGAAAGGCTGACTGTTGAGTTGATCACCGATGGCCAAAGATTTAATCTATCATGCCTATATAAGGAAGCCTCCAAAAAAACTCAAAAGGACAACTGGAAAGCTCTGACTGCTGAACACATAGATGTGCCTGCAGGGTGGTGCCCAGAATGGGCATGGCAGCTTGGCACACCTTCCCACACACCTTGCCCTGTGCATCTCCCCTACCTGCCTGTTCATCGATCGGTATCCTCTATGATACTGTTTATAATAAACCAGTCAACATAAGTGTTTCCTGGAGTTCTGTGAGCTATTCCCGTAAATGATCAAACCCAAGGAGGGAGTCATGGGAACCTCTAATTTACAGCCGGTTGGTCAGAAGTACAGGTGACAACATGGGCCTTTGACTAGTGTCTGAGGTGGGGATAGTCTTGTGAGGCTGAGATCTTAACCTGTGGGATCTGACGCCATCTCCAGGTAGACAGTGTCAGAAGTGACTTGAATTAGAGGACACCCAGCTGGTTTTGGAGAATTGGTTGGTGCTATGGCTTGAATGTGTCTCCCAATGTTTATGTGTTGGAAACTTAATCCCCAATGCAAAAATGTTGAGAGGTGGGACCTTTATAAGGCGATCAGGTCATGAGGGCTCTGCCTTCAGGAATGAATGAATGTCATTATCACCGGAGTGGGTGTGTTACAAAAGCAAGTTCCGCCCTCTCTTGCTCTCTTGTGTTCCCTCTCACCATGTAATGCCTATGCCATATGAAAAATCGAGAAGGCCCTCACCAGATGTGGCCCCTCGATCTTGGACTTACCAGCCTCCAGAACTGTAAGAAATGAACTTCTCCCTTTATAAATTATCCAGCCTGTGATATTCTGTTATAGCAACACAAAATGGACTAAGACTGTTAATGTAGGAAAGAACCCCTACACATTCTGGAGATCAGAAGTCTTTTGTGTTGAGAGTGTAAGAGAAAACAGTTGGTTTTCCTGTTGTGCACTCCCTATATGAAGGGAACTGTCAGACTAAAGGCATTATCCCATAAAATCAGTAATTATATTTGTGTTGTACACACTGTGCTAAGCCCTTTATAGGCATTATCTCATTTAACTACCATGACAACAATGTAGGTGTTTTACAACTGGAAAACTAAGATTAAGCAATTTATCTAAGATGTGCTATAGCCTAGCAGAATTAGGATCTGAACCCAGGGCCAAGTGACTCCATGTTGTATGTAAGGGTGGGTCAAACCCTCAAGAAAGCTTTACCATCCAGGAAGGGGGAAGGAGGAAAGGCTAAGCTAACTTATACTAATTTTCCCATTCTGCCCCCAAGACTAGCCCCTACCATGGAAACTGAAATAGATTATGACATTGTCATCAAGATTCTTCCTACAGCATGATTTAAACAGCACAGCTAAAACTTGTTTCTCACTTCCTTATGTTTAAATCTGAGTTCAGGTGTGAATAAAACCTTTGTTCCTTATTTCCACTATCTACACCTCTGAGGAGGGACACACATAAATAAACATAATTTCTTCCAGGCCCAGGGCTCAATGAAATGCTCGGGCAAAGTAGGAGATATCAGTTCAAATCGAGGCTTAGCATTCAATTCCTGGACCCTGATGAGATGGGATTTACAAAGGTATTGCCTCCCAAGGTCACCTGGAAGGGGCCTGCCAGGTGCACTAGCACAGGGCAGCTGCCTGGCAGCAGCTCTCCAGCAAGAAGTCGCTCCACTATCTGCTTGGCTCTCGTTAGGGCTGCCGACTACCACTATTCTAAAGGAAGAAACTGAAACCCTCCACAGGAAAAGACCTGAGAGCAATACATTTCCAGTGTACCCTGGTTTAAACAGGGGAGTTCCGCTTGAAGAACAAATTGGGGAAGGAAGGAAAGAAGGAAGGAAGGAAGAGAGGGAGGGAAGGAGTAAGAGAATGAAAGAAAAACAAAGAACCCTGCCTTGTTAGGAGTCAGAGGAGAATAAACAATCGTTCTCATGATCATCTTTTTCTCTTGCTTCCCCTATCTACCTGCAGAGTTATCTCCATGGGATCCATTTAGGAGGGTAATGATTTATCACTTCTGACCAGGTAAAGGTAACAGTCTTCAAGCCAAAGGTGTTTGGGATTGGCCAACGAGTTGAAACCCACATGGAAAGGGCTTGGCTGGGAACGTATGCATTTTTAGGTAGACAGATCCTTCAGCCACGGTGTCCTCCAGACCCAGTGTTTTATATGGTTCTACCTTATTATGTAGGTAAATGGCGGACACGTGAAATTTATAGCCCGACTACATGCTTTGCGTACTCTACCATTTCAGAATGCTATAAAGAAACTCATTGTCATTTATGTGACTTCCACATGCTCGATTCTACCCTTCCCTTTTATTTTTTTTATGAAGTCTCAAGTCCTACAAGATTCCAGAGAATTCACAGGCAGCCTTCTTTTTTCCTTCTCTTGCAAAAGTTCCTCCCCCTACCTGGCACAGCAAAAAAAAAAAACTATTAATGCAGCAACTCAAACACCAAAAAGTGGATGGTCCCACAAACCAAATATACTCCCTGGATGTCTACTTTCATTTTTTTTACGCCAAACTGTTGGCAAGACAGGTCCTACTTGAATGACTTTTTAAAAAATTAATTTGGTGTCAGTCTGAGTTTCCTTAAGGTAGGAAATTTTAAAAATAACTTGTTTATTAAAACCCTCGGTGTTGCCAAAATCTCCTCCCAATCCAGGCCCCACTGTGCAGAGAGGAGATGAAGGGAAGGTGTGGCGCTTTTTCACTGAATTTGGCAGGAAAAGCAAAGGAAGCTGCTTCTCCCAGTTCCCCACCTGCCCCGCCCTTCTCTTCCACACAGAGAACAGAAAGTGCCTTAAGCAACAACTGAGTTTACACTGGCCACTCCAACCACGTATCTAGCAATAACTTCATGATTTGTTTTTAAGCATACGTTTTCAGAAGAGGGGGAGAGGATCTACTGAGGTATACACACTTCATCCTTGAAGGAAACAAAAATGAGTCATATTTAAATAATTTAAATCAAAGCATAGGACCCTGGTGGATCCATTTTGCTAGTGTAACCAGAAATAAAGAGTTCAGAATCTACTATCAGTTAAAGTTACCATGGAAGTTTTTTTTTGTTTTGTTTTGTTGTTTTTTTTTTGTTTTGTTTTGTTTTTTGAGACAGAGTCTCACTGTGTTGCCTGGTCTAGAGTGCTAGAGTGCCGTGGCATCAGCCTAGCTCACAGCAACCTCAAACTCCTGGGCTCAAGCAATCCTACCGTCTCAGCCTCCCGAGTAGCTGGGACTACAGGCATGCGCCACCATGCCCGGCTAATTTTTTCTATATATTTTTAGCTGTCCAGTTAATTTCTTTCTATTTTTTAGTAGGGACAGGGTCTCGCTCTTGCTCAGGCTGGTTTCGAACTCCTGAGCTCAGAACGACCCGCCCGCCTCGGCCTCCCAGAGTGCTAGGATTACAGGCGTGAGCCACCGCGCCTGGCCCATTTCTTTGTATTTTTAGTAGAGACGGGGTCTCGCTCTTGCACAGGCTGGTCTCGAACTCCTGAGCTCAAACAATCTGCCTGCCTCGGCCTCCCAGAGAGCTAGGATTACAGGCGTGGGCCACCGCGCCCGGCCTTATCATACAAGTTTTAACAGATACTTTTGCAGCAGCCGGTGAGAACTCAGTAGCTATGATAACATTTTTAACTTTCACAATATGAAATAAAAATACAACGTACCTTCGATATTTCACAACTGTTAATTAGGCAAGATGCATTCTAAAGGTATGTACAGGTGACTCTTGAACAACACAGCCTTGAACTTCGAGGGTCCACTTACGCAAGGATTTTCTCCCGCCTCTGCCACCCCCAAAACAGCACGACAAAAACCTCCTCTTCCTCCTCCTTCTCAGCCTACTCAATGTCAACAGGATGAGGATGAAGCCCTTTATGATAATCCACCTCCACTTAATGAATAGCAAATATATTATATTTTCTCTTCTTTATGATTTTCGATAACATTTTCTTTTCTCTTACTTTATTATAAGAATACAGTATATAATATATATAACATACAAAATATGTGTTAATCAACTGTTTATGTTACCAGTAAGGCTTCCAGTCAAAAGTAGGTTATTAGTAGTTAAGTTTTTAGGGATTCAAAAGCTGCACGTGGCTATTTGTGCAGGTTGAGGGGAGGTCAACATCTCCAACCCCCTTGTTGTTCTATGAGTAATTTTAAATCCACCCCCACCAACTCTTTAATTCTGCGGAATTTTTCAGATGTTTTTAAAGGGGCAATAGCAAAGATTGGGAAGATGTGCAAAACATATTCCAGGCAGATTTGGGGCTCCATCTTCTTCTTTTAATGAATAATGGACATCTTCAGTTACTATGAAGGAATCCTCCAGAGAGATTCAAGAAATAAAAGAAATAATAACAGAACCCAAGATTTCTTTTTATTTAGAACCCACCCTCCTCAAAAATGCATTTAAGGTGATTGTCACCCATAATGAGGACAGAAAAAGCCCTAACCCCCAGTGCCTGAAGTCCAACTGTGCAAGAGAAAGAGGAATGTGATTATTTCTCTCTAGGATTAGAAAGCTTTACTCTAAAGGTAGTTGGAAAAGGCCAATATTTTTCTTTTTTAAGCAGTAATTCTCAAAATTTAGCATGCGTAAGATTCACAGTTCGCTTAATTAAAAATGCGGGTCCTTGGCTCTGCCTCTGAGAATGAGACGCAGGGTGTGGGGTGGCTCTGGGGAACGGTGCAGTTCAACAATCGCATGCAACTGATCCTGACACAAACCCTGGAAAACACCGTATTTAAGGTCCCATCACAGCCAGGGACTAGGCTCCAACTGTCACTTTTCTAGGATGTTGTTTTGTCTCACTCCCACTATTTGTTCCAAGTCTCTCTCTCTCTCTTTCTCTTTTTTTTTTTTTTTTTTTTGGCAAAACTAAATTAAAAGTATAAACGTTTCCTGAATGTAGTCAACAGCTTGGAGCCAGAGCTGACTTGGCTAAGGACACACACATGGCCCGAGGTGGGCCCATCAGATCCTTTAAATTCTTCCCCAATGAACTGAATTGGGAGTGAGATCTAGTGAAATCACACTATCTTCAAGCTTAACTAATACAAAGGCATCTACCAATGCTTGGAGGGAGAGCAAGGGAACGAAAGTATTTTTAATAATAGTGCAAATTATGAGCAAATGCCCTGGAGCAAAAGAGGCTGAAAATCCAGTGTTCTCTTAGTGGGTCTCTGTTCCCACATGCCCCACAGACTATGCACACCTCACCTCGCTTACTGGCAATCTCCAAGACTTTCAAAGGAAATTTTAACTATCAGCAATTTTCACCCAATGTGCTGACTTCTGAACCTAACCTTCAGGTAGGATGCAATTCCACTGGAGGAGAACATAACAGGGCTGCTCAGAACTCAGAGCAAGTGGGCTGTGGCCTGAGAAGCAGATGCACAGGGAGACACACAGATGAAAAACGGGAGGACCCTGCCCGAGCCCTGTTTCTGCTTCCTGGTTCTGTTCCCTTTGAGAGATGGATGTATCCCGGGCTTCTGAAGATACCCCAGTATCTTCCTAATGCCCTTCCTTCCTCCCCGTCCCCGAACCTGGTTTGTCTGATAGCTACCTGCAACACCAAGGCTTCTAACAAGTATGCTACATATACAGACAGAATAATGTGAGACAGAATTCTCGTCCTCAGCATCTCAGGCACCAAGGATGACCCTTGGGAGAGTCATGAGGGACCATCTGCAGACTGTCAAGGCAGTCTGCAGGGAGAGAGAGAAAAGTAAAGCACAGTCAAGACACAAGACACAAAAAGAGTGACACAGAGAGAGAAGGCGCCTTGTTTCCTGAAGGATTCCAGTTCCCAATTTCCCCATGGCTTCCATGGCACAACTCGAAATCATTCCAACAAATGTTCCTCTGCTCCCTGTAACCAAACAGTACCAACTATTATTTTTTAAATACTTTAGGCCAAAAAATGAAAGTTTCTGGACTCTCAATAATTCATTGTGACCCAGGAATTGCAGAATAATGCAATCTGCCTTCCCTACCCACCCTTACCCAACTGCTGAGACGGTCCATATCTTCACCTCCACACCAGGTCACCCTTGTCAGCAACTGGCAGGGTTGTCTTTGCACAGACTCCGCATTTTAGTACTTAACACAGTCCAAGCTAGTAGGAATGGAAACAGCACTAAAGTCAGAAGGACTCTTTTCCCAACCACATTATGAGTCATAAATAAAGAGCTTACATTAATCACTTAAGCACTTCTAAATTATTTCTTTTCTTTGTTTCTTCTGCTTCTTTTTTTGGGGGGGGGGGGAGAGTGGGGGTGCCAGTTGTTGCTCTGTCTTGAAAGAAGCACAGAAAACATAACTTCCAGAGGAAAATCCTTACATGTAAAGGGCAGAAACGTATGGGTGTTTGAGGAATGAAGTGAATCCCAGCAGAGGCATTATAAGGCTTTCTGCCACTCTGTGGGAAAGGTTCCACGGTCCCATTTAACACATTCTTGATGTGCCATGATGCAAAACCCATGATGCAAAGCCATCAGGATGATGTTTTGTCTACGGGAGTAACAGAGAACGCGGTAGGAAGAGACATCCTCTATACAATGCCGATTTTCCCCAATGGCAGCACGCGTCCTCGACAGTAACCATCGCAGGCATGCAGAGATGTAAAAGTGACTTACCTCCCCTGCTGCCTCTGCCTGTTGCCCACCCGAGCCATGGAGGGAAGCTCTGGCACGTATCCAGGGATATGAGATGTAGGGCAGGAAGGGCAAGCAGAGCACTGAGTCTGAGCGAGCGAGTGAGCGATATCTAAGTGGAAGGTGCCACTGGTGTTTTAACTTCCCTGAAGGTCCTAACCAAGTGCTGGGCACTAAATGGAACAAAGAGGCTCTAAAAAAAAAAAAAAAAAAAATAGTCACTGCAGAGGGTTTCAATGGTGCACAGGCAACCCGCCCGCCGAACGGCGGAAGATAAAGGCAGAGCCCAGCAGCCAGCGAGGCGGACTCAGTTCCAGCTGGATTTAGGGTCAAAAGGTGGCTGAGGCATCGCCTTCCCAGAAGGAGTGAGTCACGAGGAAAGTCTGAAAGGGAGGCAAGGTGGTGGATTTGTTTTTCCCCCAGCTCGATGTGGGTATTGGCACAGCGATGTGGAAAAGAGTGCTTGAAGAGAGTGAAGGAAGCCGGCATTCCAGAAGGACTGGAAGAGGCAAGATAACTGACGGCACCAGGTAGGCGCAGAGGCCAGGCACAGAGCATGAAGTGACAGCACAGCTCGCAGGGTCTGGCCCACCTGGCCTGATCGGATGGGTCAGCCAGGAATACGCGGTTTGTGAGCACGGGTTCTGCAACCCAGTGAGGTCAAAGCCCAGCCCTGGCAACCACTACCTGGGTGACCTGCTTCAGCCTCTGGAATTCTCAACTGCCACATCTGCAAAACAGGGACAAGGACAGTACCTTCCTCATAAAGTTGCTGAAACGTATTTAAAGCTTTGAGCGGCAATAGCACAGAGGCCGGCGAACTACTGGCCCACGGGCCAAATCCCTCTGCCCACCTGCTTTCTGCGGCTCGTGAGCTAAGAGTGACTTTGACATTCCTACAAGGTCGGGGGGAAAATGAAAGAGACGCACGAAAATTACATGAAATTAAAATTCAGTGTCCATAAATAAAGTTTTACTGGAATACAACCGCACCTACTCATTTAGAGATTGTCTACGGCTGCTTCGGCACGACAGTGGCAAAAGTGAGAGAGCGGAGAGACTGCGGCCTCAAAGCCTCAAGTGCTGATGCCCAGCCCTTGATGCAAACATCTGGCGCCTGCGCACTAGCAGGTAGAAAGCATAACTAGCTGGGCCTTACTCTACAGGTAAAAAAAATTCAGAGAGAGACTGAAATCTTTTTATTGAGATATATTAGTAGTTCACATACCATAAAATTCACCCTTTTAAACTGTACAATCGAGTGGTTTCTAGTATATGTGAGAGTTGCAAAACCATCACCGCGATCAAAGTTTAAAACATTTTTCCCACCCCCTAAAGAAACCTTGTCCCCATTGGCAGTCACTCCCCAATCCCCTCTTCGCCAGTCCCTGCAACCCCTAATCTACTCTGCGTCAATGGGTTTGCCAATTCTGGATATTTCATATAAATGGGATTATAAAATACGTGGTCTTTTTGCATCTGATTTCTTTCAGTTAGCAAAATGTTTTTAAGGTTCATCCACATTACAGCATGACTCAGTACTTCGTTCCTTTTTGTGGCTGAATAATATTCCACTGGATCCAAAAATTGTCTTTTGTTTATTCATCCGTTGATGGATATTTGGGTTGCCTCCGCTTTGGGGCTATTTGAAAAATTCTCCTATGAATATTTACGTACAAGTTTTCGTGTAGACACATGATTTTGTTTCTTTGGGGTACACATCTAGGAGCAGAACTCCTAGGTCACATGGTAATGCTTTTACCTTCTGAGGAACTGCCAACTGTTTCTCAAAGCAGCTGCACCATTTTACATTCGCAGCAGCAATGAAAAAGGGTTCCAATTTCTCCATTTTCACCAACACTCATTCATCTTCTCGCATATAGCCATCCAAGTGGGTGCCAAGTGGGATCTCACTGTGGCTTTGATGTGCATTTGCCTAATGGCTAATAATGTGAAACATCTTTTCGTGTGCTTATTTGCCATCTGTGTATCTTTTTTGGAGAAATGTCTATGTAGATCTTTTGCCCATCTCTTTTAATTGGGTTTTTTTTTTATTGTTGAGTTTTAAGAGTTGTTTATATATGCCGGATAACAGATCCTTACCAAATATATGATTTGCAAATATTTTCTCCCATTCTGTGGGGTGTCTTTTCACTTTCTTGATAGTGTCCTATTTTTGAAGCACAAATGCTTTTAATTTTGGTAAAGCCCAATTTATCTTTTTCTTTGTTGCTTGCACTTTTGATGTCTTATCTAACAAACCACTGCCTGATCCAAGCTCATGAAGATTTATTCCCATAATTTCTTCTAAGAGTTTTATATGTTTAGGTCTTACATTCATGTCTTCTATGTATATGTTGTAGAGTAGGGGTCCAACATCATTCTTTTGCACATGAATATCCTGTTTTGTCACCATCATTTACTGAATATACTATTCTTTCTCCATTGAATGGGCTTGGCACCCTTATTAAAAATCAAATGACCATAAATATAATTTAAGGATTTATTTCTTGGCTCTCAATTCTATTTCATTGATCTATAACTCTACCCTTATTCTAGTACCACACTTTCTTGATCAGTGTAGCTTCATGTAATAGTAGGTTTTAAAATCAGGAGGATCGAGTCCTTCAACTTTGTTCTTTTTCAAAAGTATTTTGACTATTCTGGGTTCCTTGCATTTCCACATGACTTTTAGGACCAACTTGTCAACTTCTGCAAAAAACAAACAAACAAAAAAGGCACCTGGGGTGGGGTTTTGACAGAGATTGCACTGAATCTGTACATCAATTTGGGGGAGTACCACTGTGGTGACAATGTTAGGTCTTTCAGCGATGAGCACAGGATATCTTTCCATTTACTTAAGGTCTTTAACTTCCTTCCTAACTTCAAAAATATTTTTCAAGTTTTCAGTGTACAAGTTTTATAATTCTTATATTAAATGTATTCCTCAGTATTTCTGATGTTATTGTAAATGGAATTGCTTGAAATCTTTTTTATTAGTTCAAATTTTAACTTGGAATTGTAGAAATACAATGGGTAGATATATAAGAAATGAGGACCAAAGCCTAACAGACACCAAAGGTAAAGGTAAAGCTGGATCTCAGGGAGATCTAACCTGTCAAGATTCACATCATCCTCTAAGCTTCAGGAGGGCAGGTACGTGTCTGTCTCGTTCATCCTGTACACCCGGCACACAGTAGGAACTCAAGAAACACTTGTCGAATGAAGTTTAGCACTAGCAGGAAATATTTAATCTGTATTTTCGGTCTGAGGTGATAAGCCCTTAAATATTGATTTCTTATAGTGTGGACTGCAGATATTATCGACTGTAACGAGTGAATATTCTCAGGCAAGAAAACCAGTTTGATGAGGACCCCCACGAGTTAACAAGCTCCCCTTTAGCTTTTCTAGCTAAAAAGTCTAAGGAAATGTCGCTAGACAAGGAAGAGAAGAGAATAAGGGTACGTAGGAGAGGAAGGACCTGAGCGTACTGCAAACAGCACTGGTCCTCTCGACAATGATGTAAACAACGTCTAATGACACCCAAAGGTAAAACAAGAAATGCAGCAGAAAGTGCTAGACGAGAAAAAGGGAGGGGGGAGAAGGAGGGGGAGAAGCAAACACCAATCTACTCTACAGAAGAAAAAAAATTGAAACCCAAGGCTAAATATGGCATCTATGACTACTATAGCTTTCCTTTGTTGTCAAGGGTAATAGGTAATCAATTAAAATAATAAACTTTCATTAAGGACAAACATACTGTATCTGCTGCACGGGCACCAAGCTAAGTGTCTCATGTACATAATCTCATTACCGTCTCGTGACAACCCTAAGGCGAGTGCTATTATTACCACTATTCCAGAGCAGAGAGAACAGAGACCCAGAGATGTTAGGGTCACTTACACAAGGCCTCACAGTGCTGAACTGCCACAGTTGGTATTTAAACCCAGGTCACCTGACTCCAAATGTCCACACTATGCTGTGTATAAATATAGAAACAAGCGCATATTGTACACACTTACTCGCAAGCGTAGCAAATGTCCAATACCCTTATACAGTGATGACTATGTTATGCAGTGACTAATTTGATTCCATACACAAAGTTTGGAAGGAAACAACTGTCCTTATACATTTTTAGGCCAAGTTAAAAGGGGTATGGAATCTGTAACAAAAGGTTGCAAACATTTTACCATTAAAACCCCACAAATCACGAAGCCTGAGATTACACTGTTTCCTGCAACCACTGGGGCAACAATGGGTTCGAGCCCTGGATCGATAACGTAACTTTGGACAAGCCCCTTGTTTTAGTAAGTTGCACTGCCCTAATTTGCAAGGTCATCGCCGATTCTATGATTCTACCAATTCACTCTTTTTCTAAGCTTTCAATTATTAGGTCATCAACTTTCATTGTACACATATTATTTTACACCTTGATCAAATTCACAGGTCAATTATAGTTCTCAGCCCAGGTTAAATGGGAAGAAGACTATTTGGGCATAGTTAGCAATACCCTAGATCAGAAAATCATTTCTTATAAAAATAAAAAACAAGGGCATGGGAATTGAGTGGAGAGATTTGCTCTGATAAAGTACATCTCGAGCCCCTTCTTTCCTGGCTGGTCCATATTCTAAATCATTTCCTTGCTTGCACATAGTAAATCTTCTGCTAGATGTCTAGATATGCTGGAGATCAGGTTACAGTGTGAAGGACAAAAGATAAAAACAATCTGCATACTTCCATCTGGCTCTTCAGAACAAAGTCTAGAGACTTGAAATGTGAGGAGAGAAGCATGTACTCGAGCTGCACAACAGATACAGCAAAATGTCACAGAAACAAATCTTTCAGAGAATCCGAGATGCTGGAATGTGTACTGCACCAGAATTTACTCTGAGAGCGTTTTAAAAAAAAAAAGTTAAGACTCACTGAACACAATGTTTCCTCTATTACAAGGAGATGAAAAGTTGAGAACAGACCAATATATTGTAATAGAAAGTCCATACAGTAGCATAGAAATGCTAGTCTCATTGTTGTCAAATGACTCTTGTTTGCAAAACAAACAAACAAAAAACAACAAAAAATACCTTCTAGATGTTTATTAACATGGTCTCGACTAGTTTTTAGGACTCAAAAGTCAACACTCAAGGTTTGACTCTGGTCAAACTCCTCCTTTGCCTCATGGCACTGCGCCACACAAGACAGATTTTCAATATGAAAGAAACCAGCAGTTTCCAATACAAACACAGGCTTTCCAACATACAAAATTTAAGAAAAGCCAGGGTCTGTGCAGAAAACATTAAACTGGTTTATATATCAAAATCATGAGGTTTAAGCAGAAATGCAGCATTAAAATAATTTACAAAATGGCTCAACAATGAACATTTTCCTCCACGAAAAAACAACACCCTTAATGTTTTTCATATGGCACATAAATTTTACAATACCTGCAGGAATATTTTCATTGGTTAAACCAACACCATAGGTCTTTTTAGCTCTTAAGCATATTACGATTCTTGCCATTTTATGGCATTTTTGTTGTTGTTTGCACCCAATGTAATAAGCTTTTGAGAACAAGAAACAAACCACAATAAAAAGAAAAAAGGACTACGCTTTGTAACTGCAACTTTCACAAGAGGGGTGGGGGGCAGAGCGATTCAAATCTTGTTTTTATAGCTGCTATCTTGATGCAATTAGTGTAAAATAATTGTCTGCACAGGCCAAAGCAGAGGCTAAGTCGAGGCACTTGAATGCATTCCCGAAAATGATTTCCCTGCCTCTCCCTTCAGCCTGCTGCAGCAGATGTTGGCTGTTAAGCCGCGCAGACAACACAGTTCATGACTTTTCTGAGACGGCTGTGTGCCACATCTGCAGTTGATGAAATGGAGAGCAGAAGTGTGGCAGACACACAGAGGAGAGTGTGAGCGAGGCAGGCAGGCGCGGGCTGGGCCAAAGGAACTGTCTTGAAGGCTGGCCTAAAAATAGACACATACTCAACACTCCTCCCTCCTCAGCCAGCTCATAAAACCCGGCCTGCCTGTCCTATTATGGAGTCGGCCTATGGCAGACACTTCCTGCATCCAGCTCGGGCTGCAGATAAGGCAAGAGCACCAAGGCAGGAGTGGAGGGAAGCAGGCGGTGCAGCATCGTCTCACTGCAGCTTCGCTCTCCGAGCCTCGGTATAACTGGGCTATGGTCCAAGTTCAGCTGGGCCCCCAGAGAAAGGCAATGCTTGTGTTTAGCCCGCACAATACTGACATAACATTAACAGATTTACATATGCAAAACTGTGAAGCAACAGGCATTCCCCCTCAATTGACCCACAGCTTGTAGTGTCTGCCGAGTTATTCCCCGCTTCGGCTCTGTAACCAAGTGGGCGGCATGCGAATACCATCTGGGTACCACTTATTGAAAACTGGCAGTCGCTCTGTAATAGGCAAGCTGGCAATAAGAGGGAAGGGAATAAATTGCATCATTTAGTTAACATCCACTTGCTTTGCGGCTGTTAAAAACCCATGACTGAATAATAATTTGGTTATTTCTTTTGCCAGAAACTGCTGTCAGCCAAATTGTACTACGCATGCTGCAGAAGTCGACTTGCAAAATTTCCACTTGAAAAGGGATTGAGGAGGATCAGGGCAAAATGGGCACCAATCACTGGCTGTGAGCAGTGGCGGCTCCTGCCGCGTCGTGGCCCAAACGTGGTCGGCACCCAGCCCTGGTTAGCCACCAGCCAGCTGAGCCGAAGCACCAAGCTGCAAGGTGCAGTAATACCCTTAAGCAGCTCCGATCCAAGGGTGTGTGTGACAAGTGACAGCTACGCAGCTCTCAGCTGGCTGTGGAGGTACATGTGACCAAGCAAGGCTCGTCCTGGAGTTGACATCTCCCAGATTCTGCCTCCAAAGTGGGTAAGCAGGCCCACTGGGACCCTGAGTGTCGCCTGTCTACGTCCCCCTAGTTCTGTGCCTGGAGCAGGCAGACAGCATCATTTCTCTCTGGTTTACTCACCTGCTTTCGAATACAACTAACAAAGAAAGTGACAGAAACTTTAGACCACCACATAAAGGTAGAAGTGATCTTCAGTAAAAACGCGTGTGTTTGAAGTGGTTCTCTTTTGAATACATTTGTAAAGATATGAAAGTCTCTTTCTTATTTACTATATACTGTGTGCATGTATATATGCATATATATGTGTGTGTACATATATATAAAACTTTCCTTTTGTACGTCTTTTAGGAAAATCAGGGCTGAAATATATAGAAGTGACCAATGCCACAGCAGTTTTAAAAAGATATAAGTAATTAAAAGATAAATATGTATTTTATATGATAGAAATATTTTACATAAGATATAAACTAATATATTTATTTCTTTTAATAATTTATATCTTCGTTAAACTGCTATAGCATTGGTCAATTACACATATTTCAGCCTTGATTGTCCTAAAAGACATATCAAAGGAAAGTAAAGAAACGGAAAGAAACAAAAGGAAAATTTGGAATAAAAAAGGAAAAAGCAGGAAACAAAAAGACTCTGCTGCTCATGGAGGTACTACAAGTGAACAAAGTTTCTCTGGTCAAACTTAAAAAAGGGAAGATGAGAACATTTGCAGTGATGTCACATAGCAAAAATATACGTTTATAAAATTCAACTGTGAAGCTCTCTGTACTTGTTCTGCATTTGGGGAGGAAAGGCTAGACAACCTTTCAAAGCCCAAAACAGATTAAAGACCACTCAATTTTATAAATGGGGTGGTCTTTTGGAAAATAACATAGTCGGCTACTCATACTCTAGAACAGGCAGAATCCGATCATGAAAAGAGAGGGGAGACAAAGACAGCAAGACCAAATGGTTATGTATTTTACAAACCACAACAGTTGTGAGTTACCGCATGTTTAAGTGAAACTCGGGTAACAGTATTTTCAAGGCAATGACCGTAATCAAGAAAGACAAGTTTTTTTCTTTTCCAGATTCAGCTTACAATTGTAATCCTACCTTGCTCTAAACAGCTTACGAGGCAAAGAAAAGACAAAGTCCATTCTATATCTGGAGATATCAAAAGATGTTAGGACTGTAAAGCAATAGGCTGAATTTGCTCCTTGGAAGAAGGAGAAAGAAAATGATATTTCCAGGTTGCCAAGCTTATAACCAGTTTGTTAAAAGGAAGCAAAACAGCTATTTTATTCACATGCATGCATGCATGCACACGCGTGCATACGCTCCAATAAAATCAATATGCTGTCACCGAAATACCACTGACTGGAGAGAGGCAGGACAACTGGTTTTCACCAAAGCTCTGCCACTCTCTAGCTGAGTGACCTTGGGCAAGTCACAATTTCTCTGCGTCTAATTTTCCTTACTTTGGGAAATAGTGATATATAATAGGGTGGTTCTAGAATTTCCCAAATATAAGCAAAATTATGGTTTTCCTAACAGCTCTTTATTGCGCATTTACCATTACAAAATGTGAATGCATCCTATGAAAATAAATGAATCAGAGTTATACAGGATTTCAAAATTACTCTCATTTTACTTTGTAAATTACTTAGGGTAAATATTGCTGGGGTTTGTGTTTGTTTTTAAAAATACGCATGTTGAAGGACTAAACTGCCTTATGTAAATATTTATCTTCCAGAACATTATATGTTCCTCAGTGTTTGTTTAAAATCCAAAAAGTTTCCAGTAACTGCAAGATTTCTATTTAATATGCAATTCCTTAATAAATGACTATAACATAAAATTAACCTATATAGCCCGTTTTGACAAAAGGTTGGAACCAAGTGGTAAAAGTCTAAAGAACGTACAACCCAAATACGGTTTGGGCAATCTTAAGATTTTGGAAAATACTGCATTCCTAGAAAACGTATTTTTAAGCTATTGCCATGTCCCTTTACATTGCTGCATATTTAAAAGTAATCACACTCTCCATGTTGGTTTCCACTGTTTTATTCATCCTAAACTCTTCTACCAGTGAACCATGGCATGGTTTCCCCGAATCACTTTAAATGTTGCATATGTCCTGGCAAGAATCCAAAATCCTAGCCAACATCAGCATTTTCCAGTTAACCTTCATCAACTCTATTGCCTTTCAAAAGTGGAGACAATGCACTTGACCCTCGGTTGGTGGAGTATGTGTGTGGGTTTTCCCCAGGAGGGGTTATGGATTTGCACTAATCCACACAGCACCTTGGGTAGCACCTTCCCCCACTCTGACATCCAACTGCAGACATTCACAAGCCAGCTGGCTAGGGTTAGCGTTCAGTGGCTAGGAAAGAGAGTGAAGGTAATTGGTCCACGAGAGGCAGGAATTCCCACTTTGGCCTCATTAGCAACAGGGCTAGGCAGCCAAGACTGAACTTAACATTAGCCAAATACACCTGGCTAATCTTGTAAAGAATAAAGACTTGCTCATTAACTGAGCTTAGAAAGGTGTGACCTACAAACCCAAAGAGCTATTTTCAGGTCCTCCATGGTACAAATTTTGTGATCAAGTTACAAATTCCATGTGGTTCTTCATAAGGTCCCTTCAACAAACTTTTGATGTTGGACAGTTGGGGCTTCTGGCCGCATTATTAATTAAGCACACACACCCCACCTGTATGACACGGGACTGAATAAAGCATGATGGAAGTTAACCTGGGTGCAAGGTACCCAACCACCCACTCTGATCGGATATGACGACACAGCGAAGCACACCTCCAATGCCCCACTGAACGGTACCAGGGCCAAGGCCACTCTCTGCTCATTTCTAAGAGGCTCATGGACACCAGGGTCTGGGAGCTGCCAAGCCTCTGCAGCTCACTGTCCAAACGGGTAATGATTCAATGATGGTAATCTATCCCACATGGACTACCCACAGTCACTAATGGAGTCGAGCACTGGTTTGTTCCTTTAGTTTTCATCTGAAAATAAAATGTTAAGGGTCCATTTTCATTATGAGCTTGGGAATAGATGGAAATTGGAAAGAGAGAGAGAGGAAAAAGAAGGGGAGAGAGAGACAGAGAAGAAGAGAGAAAGGAAGGAAGGAAGGAAATTGCTTGCTGTGAAGACAAAACAAATTGTGAAATCTAGAAATATTCAGGGCTGACTTCCAACACCACTGTCATTGCTGTCAGTTTTAGGAAATAAAACTCTTATCAAACACAAAAAGGTGCAAGGGGAATCCGATGTTTCTGGGCTTTACATAAACTAAAAATGGCAGGTTTCTGAAACAGGATTAGGCAACATTCTTCTCAGGCAGTTTTTTACCCTTCTCCTCCCCCTTCACTTTGACCCTGTGCGGAGTCCGACTCCGCCTACCAGATGTAACCAGCGCAGCCCCCAAACAAGGCACAAATGGTGCAAGGTTAGAGAGCAGGACTGTGGGATCTCAAAGAAAACTCTGTTTGAGGAAAGGAGAGCATGGCAGGTAGACAACCATTTCAGGCCTTATCCAGCTGTGCGGCTGGGGAGGGGCTCCCCAGGTGAGGCCCAGAGGACCTCTGTGGGCCGCTGCACTCCGGCATACCCAGTTCAGCATGGTTTCCAATGTCTGAATGCCACCGAGGAACTGGTGTCGCCCAGCAAGGGCCACTCGGGGCCACACTCAAGGGGCAGCACATGTCTTTTCTTCCTTCTGTGACATCGAAAGGCAAGTTGCTGTTCGTGGGGCCCAAGGCAGAAACGAATGTGAATAAAATATAAAAGGCCTTGTGGAGAATTATTTCTGACACAATTACCCCACACCCTCTTCAACCAAACAGCTGGTTGGCTACTTATCAGTAGCATGCCTTGAAGCATTCCAGCACATTCCAGCAAGGTCCAGAAAGAGAGAGAGGACAGCTGCTGGACCATTCACCTCTTTGGTGGTCATCATCACATCTCATGTTTACGAGGACCTTTGGCAACACAGGTTGAGCTCTGGTTGTGTTCATCTATACCGGTTGGCAGGGCAGATCTAAGGTTTCTTTCTCAAATCAGAAAAGGCCTCTTAAACCAAACTGACTTACCCAGTCCCAGGGGAGGGGCCCATACAAACAATCAATTTCATAAGAGGCCAAAGGGCAGCCGAGGAAAGACGTGAGCAGGGAGAGAGGATGAGGCAATCTGTAGTTCCTCTTCAGCTGGGGCCTCTCAACAGGGCTTCGTTCTTGGTTTCGAAGAGAGAGAAATTCCAGCATGGACGGCACACCCATGTTTAAACACACGTTTGAAAACGTCGGTGACTCACACGTTATTTTCAACCACTGATCATCACCATTAGTGTGGATGTTTAGAAAACTTGGCCCTATGAATGGTGGTTGAATAAGCAATGAGTGCAAGATCCCGCCTCTAGTTTAAAACTAAACACACACACACACACACACACACACAAATAGCACAGGTTTCCATGTTGAAAACAAAACTATTTTTCTCACAAATAGCATCACAAAAATAACAGCCTCTAATAATTCAACCTCTGTAGGTCCTCCCCCTGCCCTAATTCTCTCTCTTTTGTTTATTCCTTCCTCTATATTCCCCATGCCCTTCAAATTAGACTTGGCCTTTACTGCCAAGAAATGAGACAAGAGTCAAAATAACAAGACAAAGCTAGTGCTAATAATAATCACTAATATTTACTCAGCACTTGCTATGTAAAAAGTAGTAGGTGTTTTGTTTCTATTGTATTGACTCATTTGACCAAAGCAAGAACACAAGGAGGTGAATATTGCCATTTTACAGATTCAGGAACTAAGGCAGAGTGTCTTAGTAACTTCTCCAAGTGCACACAGCTAGTAAGAGGCAGAGCCAGGACTCAAACCCAGGCAAGTTAACCACTACACTACACTGCCTCAAAGATGTATTAACCAAAGAAGTTAACTGTTGACTTTTGAGCTGCTAAGGTCCACAAGTTGGTTATATAATGGATTTTCAAAGTTAATTTTAACTTCGTGGGATTTATGCATTGACTTTATAGCAACATACTACACTTACACCACTTACAACTAACAACTGAAAGAATGGTAAATTAAACCTCCTTCTCTCCTACTATGTAGTGTTTCTTCCATGGCAACGACTCAGTTTCAGGTATTTTTTCCTTACCTCTAACTTCTCTACTAAGTAAAAACGTGTTTTGTTTAGATTACAAAACAAGTATATTTTAATAATCCATATCTCAAATACTTTATTTCACAGACTAGATATAATAACGGGAATAAAATCGTTTCTCAATTTTTGACTATCATCTGTAATCGTCAGATGAACTGAGACTTGCTGAAAGCTCTGGAAGACGGAAGAAATGGTAAATTACATTAAAGAATACTCTTAATGCTGGAAGTTGCTCCAAAAAAATGCTCTCTGGTAAACTTTTAACTTTTTTATGCCTCTTTATATTTAGAACATGCCTTTCTAAAATTTGAAGCTAAGCATATGTCGAAAGATTTTTTCAAAGACAACTTTTATTTTTAAAACCATAACTACAAATATAATACAAGTTCATTGTATAATAAAAGTATTGCAAACAGTACAGCATAAATAAATCAAAAGCAAGACTGCTTCCCACTCACCCTCCCACCTCCAGCCCTAATGCAGTTTATTCTTCAGAAGTAGCCACATCATCGCAGTCATTGATGGCCCGTGGAGACTTAGATCTTTCTAATCTCCATTATCCCCACCTGTCCCCCAAGCAAAAAGATTATAAATCACATAGCAAAGCTGGTTAAGAGCAGAAACCCCTGAACAAGGCTGCCTGGGACTGAATCCTATCCACCCCACTTACTAGACTGTTTGACCTTGAGCTAATAAATTACGTAACGTCTCTGTGCCTCAGTTTCCACATCTGTAAAGTGAGGATAACAGCAGTTCTTACCCTCATTGAGTCACAGCGACGGTTAAATAAATTACACAAGCTAATATTTATAAAAATAATTAGAACAATGCTGGCACAGAAGTTCTATTTAGATGTCTATTAAATGGTATTTTTAAAATAAATATCCAATGAGTAGAAAGCAAAACCATGGAGGCATGTGTGTAAAAGCGCTCAAGCAACTTAATGTGTAGAAAAAAGAAAACTATGAGAAAAAGAAAATAGATTCCATTTTTATAAACCCATAAGGATCCTACTTATGTAAATAAAGACTCTGTTTTTTATTACTCCATCTTGGCTTTTGGTTCAAACCCTAAAGGATCAGTCCTAGACACGAGCTCATGTTTTCAGGTACCGTGTAAAAAGTGAATTTTTCTATTTGTATCTATCATATTTTTACCACTCTGTAGCATATAACTGAGGTCAAAACCAGCAGGCTTGCTATGCAATTGCAGCTTGAGCAGGAGACCCCCTTCAAATAGAATGCACTCTCTCTGCCGCTCCCCATCAGACATGACGATGGCAATTGTTGGTATGTTTCCTCCCAGACTTCCAGAGAGTGGGGTTTTTCTCAAGAGACAAATTATATAACTAGAGACACAAAAACCCATGCTCACTTTAAAAATATTACCAACAGGCTTTGCATGGTGGGTCATGCCTGTGATCCCCGCATTTTGGGAGGCTGAAGCAGGAGGATCACTTGAGGCCAGGAGTTTGAGACTAGCCTGAACAAAAGTGAGACCCCATCCACACAAAAAATGGAAAAATTAGCTGGGTGCTATGGCTCGCACCTGTAGTCCCAGCTACTCGGGAGGCTGAGGCAGGAGCATCACTTGAGCCCGGGAGTTTGAGGTTGCAGTGAGCTATGATAATGCCACCGCACTGTAGCCCAGGTGACACAGTGAGACCCTGTCTCAAAAAAAAAAAAAAAAAAATTACCAACAAACATTGAGAAAACTGTTTTCTCTAATAATGCCTAAAATGGATAGCTTGAGTGTTGAGTTTGGTGTATGTGTTCTGGCTTAAACTTTCAAAGGGGTAAATATAAATTTTTCCAAAGGAAACCATTCCTACAGCACAAAACTATCAAGGCTCCATGCACAAAAACATTCTATAAAATATCAAGACATTTATAAGACTAAAGTGCACTATAAAACAAAATGACATAAATTACAGGATATTGCTATTTGTTGATTCTGAACACAACAACATATAACTATCTTTCCCCCAAAGTACTCCTGGGATTACTCAAATACGAGGGTAGGGCACAGAGAATTATTTTTCTGTTTGGTGAGTGGCATTTTCCTGGTCAAAAGAAAACCTTAGAAGCATACCCAAAACCAAAGTAATAAATGTGGCAATGGCCTGGACAGACGATGACAAAGGTTATAGCCACAATTCACACGCATGTTTCCAGGTTCCTCAAGTCACAGTTTATGTTCAATATATAAATTTCTGGCATACAAAATATTCTATCTTTAGTTAATTGTTTGAATGGAATTTGCGTTTCTATGCAAAAAGCCCATTTTGTCTTGGGGAATAAAAATAGAGAAGAATCATTGCTACATATGTGGAGCTGATGATGTACTATGATGCTATCAAAGTGTCTCGGACATAAAACCTTTCAATCTTTTGATCTCTATCATCTCTTACTGGGCTTCTAGTACCATTCAGAGGGAGAGAATTCAAAAGATAGAATATATTATTAAAACAAATCCCCGGAATAATTTTTCTTATCATTTAATTTCATTAAATGCATCCATCACCTCTAAACCATCTCCTCTAAAAACTGGTTAATTTTTCAGTGTCTAGTACTTTTATTTTATTCTAACTTTCTGCAACAACATTCTACCATACTTGCCATCCATCCTTTTCTAGATGCCTAACTTCGGGTGAAGACCCCATAGAGATACAGAGATAAATAAAACAAAGTGCTGCCTTCAACAGAATTAAGTCTAGCCTGAAAGAGAACTATATAAAGAACTAATTACTGCCACTACTACTGAATATTGTTCTCTAAAATAGAACCAATGCAATAGAGCAGGAAAAAGAAATATGGAAAAGGTGCTGATATTGTTATCAATGACATCTCAAATTTCTTGGTTTTTTTCTGAAATATAACAACAATAAAAACATAGCCCTATGAGATTTCAACAGGGTGATCAAACATACAATATACAAAAATACAGAGCTATCTACATACTAAAAGTAATCAGTAAGAAAATATGAATGAGCTATATCTTTCTTTTCTAGGTACAGACAACACAGCTACAAAATTTTCAGAACAAAAAGGAGTACTTGAATAAAAGGATAAATTAAACCATTTCCCTGGATGGGGAGATATAATACAGAAAGGTAATTAGCTATTTTAAATTTCAATCAAGTCAAAAAAGGAAAGGATTTTTCATAAAAAAATCAAAAGGTGTTTTAGAAAAACTATAAAACAATAAAAGCAAATAAAATTTTTTACAGTATAGTATTATGAAACAATTGATGTTAAACATATTATAAACCATAATAATTAAGATACTGTGGAACTGGCAAAGAACTAGGCAAAATAATAACACTGATAATTTTTATAATGATAACAAATATGTGAGTGCTTACTATATGCCAGGTGCTTTATATTTAGTTACCACATAATGTATCATCCTTAGATTCTTTTGAAATAGGCTATTTTAATATTAACAATAATATAAGCAGAATAATCTTAGTAGTCCATACCCTGTACTTTAGTCAGTTTCATGGCCCCACCCCCCTCTTTTTTACCACATTACCAGTAAATTTTTGGAAGAATGTTAGGAAAAATGTTGGTCTTATTATTTCATAAAATTGCCTGCAGTATTCTTCAAAGTTGTATTTTATGGTTAATAAATATGAATTTTATTGATACCTCAAATATCAATATCTCTGGCCCATATTAATTGAGAATATACTCTCTCCATGGGTGCTAAAGTTTCTGTTAACTATAGCAAATTCCCCTAAGTTGAGGATATTCTTAATTTTATTATTGTGTATTAAAATGTATAAATATATTAGCCAAAATATTTTTAAGGTCGTATTTTTATAATAACTGAATTCTGAGTACCTTTCTTTGAGAAATCTTTTTATAAGACAAAACTCATTAAATACATTAACAAGCTTTATAATTGCTTGAAATGTTTGGCCAAATCTGGATGCTGGAAAATTGCACACCATATTAATATCATTTTATTCCTGCACATAATTCACATTATCTGATTTAAAACAGGGCTCCATCAAACGATTCTTTCCACCGGTGAGATACTTCCAAGTACAGCCATAAAATTTCAAAATTAAAACATGTTCACTTTTCTGAGCTCTCATTATTTATTTAACTCGCTCAGTTCTTCACTTGTTTTTGCAGGTATAACAATTATAATACTGTCCTGTTTGTACTCTTTTGTCCCCAGTAATTGTAATTTGCTTGCAGTCTCAAAAGAAGTTCAGTAAGTGTGTTTGTACTCCATTCTTTATTAAAATTTCCAACTGATTTTGAACAAAATGCAACCAAAAGTTAGAGTTCTCATTTACAAAAATTTAATAACATCATGGAACGCTTGTATTCATTTACAAAATAGTTTCTCAGAGTCTCAAACATTTCTAAAACCTAACTGATAGCTCAAATATTTATTTGTATTCAACATCAGTCTCAACATAAGCAATTTGTAGTTTATCTATATACATGTAAAATTATTTATAAATGTTGGTAGTTAGCTATAGTTTCTATAGAAATGATATATATTGCAGTTTGCATGCAATTATGAAATATGTGGTCACTGTAATCACTTCCAAGTACAGATTTGCTCCATGGGTTTCTTAATCTAGTAAAAACCGTTTTTATCACAATATGTTCCCCATCAAAATTCAAATTTATTTAATCACCGCAAAAACAAATAACTTTATATTCAATGTTAAACTTTTTAACAGAATTTAGTCATTCATAATAATGATAAATGCTTTACCTTCAACAGAATGAAATTCCAACAGTTTTAATTTGATTCCATGAATTGGATCAAAAAAAAATCAAACTATTACTAGTATTAACTGCGTTTCTATTTGAAGCGTCCAACAATATTGATGTGAAATTGGCATCATTTATTGTTTACAAAGAAATTCTGTAAACAGTGTAGCACATTAATAGTTGTCAATTAACTTTTTGAATATGTTTAAGAAATCCTAGAACAGAACATAAGTGAAATTAATTTCAAAAAAGTCATTTGATCTAAATGAAAAGTCATGCTTCACAAAGTAAAATATAAACGTACTTTCTGCCGCTGTGTGTGGGAACAGCCTTCTTAAAATATGTACTAATGTTGAAATAGATGCAGTACTTCAGCAAATGTGTCTCCTGATTTTTGTATGTTCAGTGATTTCACTATGACCCCAGAGTGGACAGTAAATATCAAAAACATTTTATGGAAGTTAATGCTTGCGGTCAACTCCCTGGAAAAACAGGGGGAAATCATGTAATATTTCATTAAACAAGCTCTGGTTTAAAGCTCATTGCCACCAAAATGGCTTATTGCAAAATATATTTTTTAAAACTTTACCAAAAATAAAAGTAAATATTTGTAAGTCTATAGCATTCAAAAATAGCCAAACCATAAAACCTACCGGAGCAAGAGCGTTTAGACTCCTCCTTCACACTCTGCAGCAGGCTCCTGAACCTCTATTTCCCTCATATTTCATGTCAACAAACTTAAAGTCCCCCAGGACTCCCCTGCCCCACTGACCAAATAGAGTTATCGGTCCTCGGCCACTTACACAATAGCACACATTCCTTGAAACAGAGGTGTGCCCAGAAAGGGTCAGGAGAAAAGAGACTATTTACTGCCGGTCATCTTTCAGAGGTCATTACACAGCCATCTCACACTGCAAGGTAAGACCATGAGGAAATAGAAATAGCACATAAAGTAAAGGTCTGCTTATGATAATACTTTAGTATAAAATGAAAAATCTGACACAATACTAATCCAGGAATCCTGGGCAACAGGTGTAAAACCAGGATCGTCCCAGATAAACTGATATAACCAGTCACTCCTTCATGTAATTATCTCATTTACTCTTCACAGCATACCCATTGGACTGTTCTCATCATCCCTATTTTCATATGAGAAAATGCTGGCTTAGACCAACTGTACAGTAGCTTGTTCGAGGCCACAAAACTTATATTGGCGGCGTCTAACACCAGAGTCCATGCGTACAACTAACATATAATATTGCTTCTCTTTGAAACGGAATAGAATGCACAGAAATTAGCCTATTTTATATTAAAATTTAGTGTATACTGCCCCATTTCACATCAATAATGAAAATGTATTAGTTAATAAATAATTCTGGAACCATATGCCACGTTTTTTTTTTTTTTTTAAGAGACAGGGTCTTGCTCTGTTACCCTGCAGCGGCCCAATCATAGTTCTCTGCAATGCTGAACTCCAAGGATCAAATGATCCTCCCACTTTAGCTTCCCGAGTAGCTGGGACTACAGATGTGTGCCACCACACCTGGCTTCTTTTTTTTTTTTTTTTTTTAAATGTCTTGTAGAAATGGGGTCTTGCCATGATGCCCAGGCTGGTCTCAAACTCCTAGCCTTAAGCAATCCTACCACCTCAGCCTCCCAAAGCGCTGGGATTACAGGCGTAAACCACCATGCCTGGCCAACTTTTTTTTTTTTTTTTTTTTTTTAGAGGCAGGGTCTCGCTCTGTCACCCAGGTTGGAATGCAGTGGTGTGATCATAGCTCACTGTAACCTTGAAATCCTAGGACCACAGGTGTGCACTACCACATCTGGCTAATGTTTAAATTTTTTGTAGAGATGGGGTCTTGCTGTGTTGCCCAGGCTCATCTAGAACTCCTGGCCTCAAGTGATACTTTTTAACAATCAAATCAAACCCTTCCTTCACACATACACTGAAATAAAATTAACGTGGATTGAGAGTTAAATACTTGAAAGAAAAAGAAAGAAAGAGAGAGAGAGAGAGAAAGAAAGAGAAGGAAGGAAGGAAGGAAGGAAGGAAGGAAGGAAGGAAGGAAGGAAGGAAGGAAGGAAGGAAGGAGGGAGAAAAAGAAGAATAGGAGGGAAAGAAGGAAAAAAATAAAAAAATACAAAGCAATTTTATGAAAATAAATGTGTTGGGCAGACAAATCTTTTTGTCTTAGAAAATGTTAGAAGGTGTAAAATGAAACGAATTAGAAAATTAAAATGGGGGTAATTATCCCCAAACACATTTTATATATAATATTTCAAGAGAAAAGAAAAAAAGAAAAATTTGGAAAAATACTAAAGTCCATAACGTAAAAAGATCTCTTATAAATCAGTAATAATAATACACTTTGTTTTTTAATTTTGTATATAATAAAAATTGGTAAATTAGAAAAGTACTACAAATAGCCAGAAACCAAACAGTGTGAAAAGGACAATTTCATTAGTTAGGAAAGAACAGCATATTTCCAGAATTCTTTAACATCTTTCACCTAGAAAACTGTTGGAAATGAAAAAGGAAGAAGGATTAGTTTACTCACTGTCGGCCAAACTCCAAAGAAGTAGAAACTGCCGTGGCCTTTTAAGGCCAACAAACAGGTGACACAGTCAATAGAATGTCAACGTTCGCCATGTTTTGAGCCAGTAAATCCACTTACGGAATTTATTCTGAGGGAATTGTTGTACGTGCAAATACATGTACGCACTAGGATGTTCTCCCAGCATTATTTATATTAGCAAAAACTAGACACAATGTGAACATCCCACAGAAAGAGAATGGTTAAATAAATCAAGGTACGTGATAAACTGAATGGAATTGTAGCATTCTTTAAAAATCGTGCTAACAGAGAATATTTAGTGGAACAAGAAAATGTTCACGATATGTTATGTGACAATAAGCAGGAAACAAAACTGTTGAATATTATTTGCATGTGTTAGTTCACAAGAATAAGTTTTCAAAAATTAGATTTAAATATACAAAAATGTTAACTATTTTCTTATGGGTGAGGGAGATCCTAGGAATGTTTACAGAATCACAATTCTAAAACTTAGATATATCACAAAAATATCTTTCTGAACAAATAACTGGGAAATTGCGAGCTTACTACATGGATGAGAGAGGAAAAATATTAGAATCAGTAAGATGTATGTTTGAGGAAAATGATTAAATGTTGGCATACCTCAATATTATCTTCTGTATCTTCAAACTTTCCCTGAAAAAGTATCTGCTTATTAAAAGAAGTAAACAAGTTCTATTGTGTCCCCAAAATAAGGCACACAGCACAAAATAGTGACCAGCATGAGAAAGTTTCTTTCGAAACTCACTCTCCTCAAGCCAAGAGCTATGAAAAACAAAAGGAGTCCTTCTGCTGTGGCTTCTCCCGCACGAAACGCACAGTAGGGGCAGTCACATTCGGCTGTCCTCCCACCGCCACAGAAGATGAAGAGAGCTAGCTGGAAATCCAGTGCCTGTCCTGCCTCTGACTTTCTGCTCTTCAAGTTCTTTATTCACACACGAAAGGAAAGGATAACCAAGACACCTTCCACTTTACATACCATGTTGGGAAAGAGTGGCTTTGCCATGCCATTCTGCTAGCCTGAGATGTCTGCTTCCCACGAGCACAATGTCTTCTTGGAAACCTGTATTTCTTTTTTTTATTTTTTCCTTCCACTGCAACCTCTAACTCCTGGGCTTAAGAGATCCTCCTGCCTGAGCCTCCCAAAGTAGGTGGGACTACAGGCTCGAGCCAGTATGCCCAGCTAATTTTTAAAATTTTTCTGGAGACAGGGTCTCGCTCTTGCTCAGGCTGGTCTCAAAACTCCTGAGCTCAAGTGACCCTCCAGCCTTGGCCTCCCAGAGAGCTAGGATTATAGGCGTGAGCGACCGTGCCCAGCTGAAACCTGTATTTCTTTTTTTTTTTTTTCCTTTTTTTTTTGAGACAGAGTCTCGCTCTGTCACCCTGACTAGAGTGCAGTGGCATCATCATAGCTCACTGCAACATCTAACTCCTGGGCTCAAGTGACCCTCCTGCCTTAGCCTCCCGAGCAGCTGGACTATAGGCGCACACCACTGTGCCCAGCTAATTTTTTTACTTTTAGTAGAGATGAGGTCTCACTCTTGCTCAGGCTGGTCTCAAACTCCTGAGCTCAAGCAATCCTCCAGCCTCAGCCTCCCACAGAGCTAGGAGTATAGGTGTGAGCTGAAACCTGTGTCCAGCTGAAACCTGTATTTCTCTAAGGCAATGCAAGCATAGCCTCCCTCAGAGAGGCTTCCTCTACTCCCACGACCAGTCTTGGCCCCCTGATACCATTCTCCATGTATGGGCACCTCCTACCATCCTTCTCCCATATGTGGGCATTGCCAAGCAGATTCCCAACCTTTGCTGCTATCTTCCCCCTCCTGCAGGGAACCTCCATCTGACTGAGACATGCCCCTTCTACCAGAGGGGCCATGAACTTCAGGGAAAGCTGGCCCTACCCAACTCCCAGAGATGGGCCTGACTGGTTATTACCATTGGTTCAGAAACCCAGACTAAGCCAGTCAGGGAATGACTTCTATCGACCCACAGGAATGAGCAATTCAGGCTAACACAGCAGAAAGAAAGTTTTGCAGGAAGTTGCTGAGAAGGAATTTTCTCATTCTGACAATAACAGACATCACTGAAAAATAAATCACTGGATTCAGCCTTGCCTAAAGGCCACTCCAACTCTGAACTTCCAGTGAAATGAGCTAACATATTCTCTTCCTGTTTAAGCCAGTTTGAGTAACGATTTCTATAACATGGGAATGAAAACTAGTAGAATGGGCAATTGCTGTTTTTACCAGGCAAATGTAATTTCTTATTCTTCTATGAACAGAAGCTTCATTTTCTCTCTGGGAATCACCCCTCATCCATTCTCAGTTCCTGCAGTCTAGGTGCGATTGAGCCCCTGCCCCTACCTATCTCCAGGGCAGGCAATGAAGCAAGGCTGGCCAGTCAGAGCACTGGCTCTAATTGTTTGGAAAGCTGTACATTAGCCTACTGGGCCAATAAGAGACCTACATAAGCTTGCTAGAACCACAGGGAAAGAAAAACTCCTATTCTGCTGGAGATGCTTATGTATTAGAATATAAACCTAGATGTGCTGGTAGCCATCTTCCCACAAAAGGAAATTAGATGGCTGAGAATGAAGGAGACAACATGAAGCAAGAAACAAAAAGGGACAGCCAACCCCTGCAACATTGTTTTAGCACCTGGATCCATCTATACCTGAAGCTAACAAACACCATACTTTTCAGTTTTGTGACCCACTAAATAATCTTCTGTTTATTCGAGTGTGAGATGGGTGTCTGCTATTACACCCTACCATCATTACAGCCATTGTCACCATGTGCTGTGTCTGACTTCCCCATAAAGGGTGAGCCCCTGCAATTAAGACCATCCTTACATCTTCCATGCCTAGAAATGAACTTGGCTTGTAAACCCAGGTAAAGGTACTTGAAGCAAGTCATTAAAACCTTCCCAGGCTGAGTTTCCTAATTTCAAAAGCAAGGTGGTTAATCACAAAGACAGATAATAACAAGAGTGATGAGTGTGTAGAGGAACTGGAACTTTCATGTATTGCTGGTAGCAATGTAAAATAGTTCAGCGACTTTGGAAAACAGTATGGCAGTACCTCAAAAGGTTAAACATAGAAGGTACCATTTGGTCTAGAAATTCCACTTCTAGGTATAAACCCAAGAGAACTGAAAACATACATCAACACAAAAACTTGTGTGCAAATGCTCATAGTAGTCTCAATTACAAAAGCCAAAAGTGGAAATAAGCCAAGAGTCCGTCAACAGATGAATGGATAAACAAAATGCACTATGTTTACACCATGGAATATTATTCAGCCATAAAAAAAGACTGAAGCACTAATTCATGCTAAAACACGGATGAACCTTGAAAACATCATGCTGGGTGAAGAAGACAGACACAAAAAGCCACTTATTATTTTGTTCTAATCATATGAAATTTCCAGAATAGGCAAACCTATGGAAACAAAAAGTAGATTAGTGGTTGCCTAGGACTGAGGGGACTGGGAGGAAACTGCAGGGGTGGGGAGGAGGAGTGTGATTGCTAAAGGGTGTAGGGTTTCTTTTGTGGGAGACGGCAATGTTTTAATATTGACTGTGGTGACGTTTACACAACTGTGTGAATATAGTAAAAACCACTGTTGAATCATGCACTTGAAATTGGTGAATTTATGTACAGGAATTATATCTTAATGAATCTGGTACCAAAAAATCCAAGCCAGTTGAACTAGATGGTTTCCAAGGTCCCCTGCCACCATGACCTGCTGCAATTCTATAAAGCATTTCAGATGCCATAGGAAAGATGGAGCTATGTGACTCCACGCAAGCTCTTAACCTCTTTGGAACTCAGTTTTCTCATCTATAAAATGGAGGTGGAAGTATCTCTCTGGTAAGGTGGCCGTGAGGGTAGAATGAAGTTCGCATATAAAACATTGCCGCAGTGCCTGCACCCACTGGGCACTCTGAATGCCATGGCTGCCGCTGAGCTGGCATCTGCCGACTAGTCCCTTACACGTGATCCCAGATAAAATCACGCAAATCAAATCCTACCCCATGCAAATTGTCTCCATCAAGCACCAGCATATTCCTTGTGCAGTCTTTTCACGGAGCACCCCGCTAACTCAGGGAATTACAAAGATGCATCCCCAGTTTAGTTTCTCTTTTTCTATCTCCTGCAGAACAGTGTGGGACTGGGGGCTGGGATGGGGGAGAAAGAAAATGCAAATAAGTTATGGCAAGTAGCAAGTAAATATTCTTCATCTTCTACTTGCAAAGCCAAGGCCTGATACTGAACTGCTACAAACCACTTCCATATGTCTCCACCCCAGGCAAAGAGGAAAAAGGGGCCAAACGTGCAGTCCTGATGATAGGAGTTTGGGTTTAAAACCCAGACTCTCCAACCAAGTCTCAGTCTTGGGCTTCGGCCCCTCCAGCTGACGAGAAATGGAAGGATATGAAAGAGTTCTACATGAGTCCTCTCAAGGGCTGTTTCTGCCTGGATACAGAGTAATGATAATCGCTGTGGGCATAATCTGGGCAACGGCAGTCACGCCTGTGATGTACGGAAGGCGCCCTGTGTTCTAGGCCTTCTTGGGGAATTACATGCATGAACTTACCAGATCCTCACCACTGGCCTCACACAACAGGTGCTATTGTACCATTCTGTGGTTAAGAAAACTGAGGCACAGAAATGTTAATAAGTCATCTAAGGTCATGTGGCTTGTACTGCCCTATGCGTTGGGGTGGATTCATGACTGGGCACAACTAACTGTTGCCTTTAGCCATTAGAATCACACGGGCTAACATATCTACCTTTTATTGAAGGCTTAAGATGTGCCAAACACTGGGCATTACGTGAATTAACCTCAGGACATCCCTAATAGGTTCATATTACCAACAACCAAACCATCTTACAGAAGAGCAAATCAAGGCTAAGAAGTCTACCCGAGGTCACCCAAACACTAAGTACCATACTGAGGCTCAATCCTGTTCGGTCTGGTTCATAGACCATACATGTCAGTGACAGAAAAATTTGGTTTTTCTATTGGTGGAACTGGATCTTTCCCGGGTCTTACTCAAATAGGAAATTGAGCAATGACCCGCAGGCCTCACAGATGTGTGATCTCGACTCCCGGATCTACCTCTTTGTCTTTATTTTATTTGGTATCCCTTCCCACGTGGGTAACCCCTCCCTACCCCCACCCCTTTCTTTAAGAGCAATGGGAAGAGAAGAATTCTCCTCCTGGAAAGGGCTTTTTCTGGAAAATAGGGATGTGAGTCTAGCAAGATTGGGGAGACGAATGAAGGAGTCAGGATGGTCGTGGGGGGCAAGGTGGCAACAAACCTCAGAGAGGGGGTGTGTGTGACAGACAGAGAAAGACAGACAGACAGATACACTATGGCCAGAGAGTAGCTGGAAAGGATCAAGCTAAAGGAGAAAGAACAAAGTGCTGGCCAACTGCAGCCCTGGAGGGGACATGTGAAAGCTCCAGCTGCTCTGTGGAGTTAGGCGGGTTGTTTGAGATGCTCTCTTACCAAAGGCAAGAAATGGATAAACATCTTATATACATGGCCCACTTCCAAGTTCAACAAAGAAGTGCGCATGGAGAGGCCCTCCAGGACGGCAGGCCAAACCAGGCACATTTCATTAAATCCAATGCATGTCTTGGGGCTCGCTGCATGCAAAGACCAGCGTTTGGCCAAGAACAAACAGAGAGACCTTACCTACCACAAAGACAAGGCAACCATGGTCTCTCCTTAAACCCTTCAGGACAAAGAAGCAAAGTAAGCCTTAAAGACAATGCTTTATTTAGATACAACCATTGAGCTATGCAAGTATTTGAACATTTGGAGCCATGAAAATGTGGTATTCTAACCATCAGTCTTCCATTTTCAAATTTTTCTACATATCAGAATACGAGGAAATACGTGACATATTCCGAAGCCCAGAGTAGACTTTTTCACTCTAGAAACATGGTGTGAATTTATCAAAGACACCTTCCTTGCACCTAAGAGGCAGAGGCACAAAGACAACGTGAAATGCCAACGGACCAAACAGCAACTGCAATCTTGTGCCTCTTGACAAGTGAAGCTGTTAAGTTTTAACACAGTCTCCAAAAATGAGGGTTTTCCTCTCTCTCGCCCTTTTTTTTTTCTTTTTATTTCAGCATATTATGGGGGTACAGATGTTTAGGTCACGTATGTTGCCCTTGCCCCCCCTTCCCTCCCCCAAGTCCGAGTTTCAAGTGTGTCCATCCCTCAGATGGTGCGCACTGCACTCTTTGTGTATGCAAATACCCGTCCCCTCCTCCCCCCTCCCCCCGCCCGACATCCAATAGATGTTATTCTTACATGTGCACTTATGTGTTGATCAGTTAATACCAGTTTGATGGTGAGTACGTGTGGTGCTTGTTTTTCCATTCTTGGGATACTTCACTTAGTAGAAATCTGATAAAGGGTTGATAACTAGAATCTACTTAGAACTCAGGAAAATCAACAAGAAAAAATCAAACGACCCTATCAAAAAGTGGGAAAAGGACATGAACAGAAACTTTTCAAAAGAAGACAGAATAATGGCCAAGAAACATGAAAAAATGCTCAACATCTCTTGCCCTTCTTAAAGAGCTGGGCAGGTTGGTGCCAAAGTGCCGTATGACTTCACTTTCTGTAATCCGCAGGGCACGTGTGAATACCCGCAGTATGCCAGATTATCAGTAAGGTGATAACGCTTGTATATTATACCTGCTTGGCACCATCTGAATGAGACTCCCTGAGGCCGCCTAAGGTTTCACTTCCTGTTATCTGCACCTGCACTAATTTCAGAAGCAAATAAAAAAACCCCCACAAAACCATATTTTAGGGCCTTATTCAAAAGCGAGCAGACGGAAACCAAAGCAAGTCAACACAAACCCCAAAACACAACAATAAGGTAATTAACCTGAGGTTCCAAATCGCATGCCATGTACATGAGGTACACCTCCTTCAGTTTTTTAGTAATCTTTGAAAAGGTCCTCATTCTTTATCTGTCTTGGCTATTTAATGTGACTTTTAACCAATAAAGACAGAATAGTAACAATCAGAAGAGCTAACACATTTAAAGCCCCTGTATTTGCCAGGGACCGTGTGTCACACTGTACATGGATTGTCTCATTTAATACACAGAACAAACGGATGAGGTAAGTTCAATTATTATAACCTTTTAGACACACATACACACATTTATGGAAGATCAAGGGAAATTAGAAAGTTAATAGGCTTTAAGTCACTCAACAAGTGTTAGAAGTGTCTTTAAACAAAGTCAGCCAAACTTGAGTCCTTGCTTTTAACTACCATGCCGCACAGTGTGACCGGCACACATGACTACCCTGGATGAGGATTTGGTTACACCTTTAACCAGCACCTCAGGCTTCACGCGGTGTCCTCAGCATTAACAAAACTCTTTATCATTGCAGTTACACGGGTCTTACAGAGCTTTTAAAAAATTATTTCTAAGTGAGAGTTTATATTTCAATGAACAGGCAAACAATCCTTCAGTGAAGTTATTTCCATACTATTTTCAGAGGATGAAAACTGAAAAGAGGAAAGGAAAGAAATCGAATCATCGCCCCAGGGGTTAGGGGCTATAGACACCAACGACTTCTGTCACTCTGGCCATTATGAGGTGCTGGGGGTTAAGAAGGAATGAAAAATGAAGGCTTCATGGACTGCAGTACTCAATGCACAGACTGTCCGTGGAGATGCCAGGAGCATGGCCGGCACGAAAGCAATTCCCTATCAGTACCTTTTCTGCAGGAACTAATGGTTAGGATGTTTTATTTTGGTTTTTACCAATTCATTGTGTGACATTCATTGTGTAATAGAGAGTCTCTGCTAAATACACATATTTGGTGGTGGTAGGGGGGAGCTAAACAGACTCTTAATAAGAAATTCAAATCAAGAATTACTCAAGACGACACCTGCCGTCTGGCCTAATGGAAAAATCAATCTGGCAGGTTCTTAATTAAGTGCTCAGGCTAGAAAGAAAAAGCGGCTGCTTACACTTCGTATAGTACCTAGGATATTTTAGGTAGTCACAATGTAACTGAAAGCCGTCTTTGTTACAGAAATGGTAACTACACAGAAAGATGACCCATTTGATTCCGGGCAGCCATAGATTTAGTAAATAAAAGGTTGAAGTAGAGGCATCTCATAAGCTTGTTGACAAAAATCTCTGTGAAGAATGATGTTGGGGTTGAATGTCTAAATGATGTTTCTATTAGAATGCCTAATTGAGGAGGTCTAAAAATGAGCCATAGGATGCGGGGTTGGGTGGTTAAGAAGCAATGCTTCCTGCCCTAGTAGTAAGTTGGGGTCAATGAATGACCAAATTAGTGAAGAGGTGAACAAATGAGGAATAAAGCAAATGGATGAATGAGTATGTAAGTGTGTTGCTTCCAATGCGACAACCTAATTCTCCTCTCCGTTTTATATGATCACTAAGAAATGTACAGGTACACAAACATCAACACCTCTCACTGAGCACAATGATAACAGTTACAAATTCTGACCAAGCCGCTCCTCATGCACTGAGCACAGATGTGGCTAAATGCTCTCCTAACATGGGTTATGATCACTGTGGGGAGTGACAGTTGGCAAATGTGAGGTCCCTCTTCCCAACCTGCTAAGCAGCACAGCCAGTGTACTCTCCAACTGCCCTGACAGAGGTGTGGAAATAGAGACATTGAAAACCGTGAGTGGATTACAAGTTAATAACTGGTTTGCAAATGGTGAGCTGTCCTGAGCAGCTCTCTCGTTCCCCTAGGAACTAAACACCAGACACCTTGCCGGGGAAAAATAATACAGACAGACTACGTAAACACACTCAAATCCCAAACCTGACTATAAAACCCTTGTGTAGTCTAACGTTTGACCCAACTGAAGTATCATTTCCAGTCCCCGCAGTGTAAAAATTAAGGTGGTTGTGAAAAGGCAATTCAACGGGCAATCTGGAAAATAGCTAGATAGGAACACTCTAATGTTCAAAACCCGAGACTGTCTCGGGGAAGGGAGCCCGACAGGGGATCACTCATTTTTCCTTCCTTTGACTTATTTTTCCTTCCTTACCTCATTACGTACCAGACCCGGGGGTGGGGAAGCCGATGCTGCTCTCTGCAGAAAAAGCACCAGGCTCTCAATTGATTCGCGGGAGCAGCTTCCTGGAGGTGGTGAGCCGACACCAGTGCCAACCTGCTCTCGCAATCCTTAGCTTCCCCAGAAGGCCGCAGACACATGAAAAGTCTCTCCCCCAGCCCGGCCACTGGGTGCTTCCGCTACACTCATCACACCCCCTCCCCCAGAAAAACAGACACACACCCCTTCTCCCTGAGCTCCCAGAAACAGCCTCTCCCTCACCTCGGAAAGCACCCCACCAAGCACTCACAGCCCCCTCAAAACCGCCACTCGCCACCAAGCCAGGAGGAGCCATCGTGCAGGGCGTAAGAGGATGGGAGAAAAGAGGCTGCGGGGAAAGTCGGAACGAAGCAAGAAAGCACGGGAGATAAGTTTTTTAACCTGCCCAACTTCCATCATCAAACATTCTAAAGAAAAAGGAGGGAGCCTGGTTCTCATAACACACAAATTCTGGTAACAGAAATCCTTATTATTAATAAACAGCCACCAAGAATTAAGTGTTTGGGATGAGCCAACACTCTGTTAGGGGCTCTGCACGCATGTGTTCATTTATGCCTCCAGTCAATGCTGACACCAGACACCATGGCTGCCGCTAAGACAAACTGACACTCACAGACTCAGTCATTTCTCAAGAAGCCAAAGCTGCTAAGAGGCAGAGAATCGGTGCATATGACAGCACAGAACAAAAACTACCTGATCCAAAGTGAAACATTCCAGAGTGATCTAATGATGTTAAAATTCTAAAATTCAGCACTACCAAAAAATCCAACCTTGCTTCAAACCCAGTTGGACGTGAACCACCCCAGGGAAGCACATTGTAGCTACACTGGTGAGAGCGCCCAACGGCCCGATGCGGCAGTACAACACGTCCAATGACTTTTACATTTTGTATGGCTTGGGCGGACCACATCTCTGTGACACGGGGCCTGGGTGGCTTGCAATTTGTGAAGGCAGTGAACCAAACAGTGCCTTCCAGAAAGCAGATCTTCTTATCTATGGGTCCCCTTTTCTGAGGCTGCCTTCAGATGTCAGGCCCAGCAGGCCTCTTCTAGAATGAAGCTAAAGGCAAGTGACAAGGAAGAAAGGCAATGGAGGTGACAGGGATGGAGGGTAGAGTCAAAGTGGTAAAACCCTGGGAGGGACTGTAGAAGGAAATTACAAAGAAAGAAAGAGCAAGCATGACTAGGATTCGCCTGCCCCACAGGACCTTGCGGAAGGCCTGCAGAGAATACCCAGTCCAGGAGATGGCCAAGGCATCGCACTCAATGCACATCTTGCAACCCAGGAGGAGCTATGTGCGTCGCGAGGAGTTTGCAGCCCGACCTGCATGCAGTAACAGAGAGAGTGCTAGGATCAATGAGCATGAGCAGCGCAGGAGGGCCTCAGCCTGCCATGCCTGTCCCAACCCAGTCCTCATGTTCTGCAAAGCAGGAAACACTGATGCAGAGAGGCAAAGCCCTTCAAAGACAGTTTATGAATTCCAGGCAGGGCTGATTTCATAGGCATGTGACTTGTGCAGTCCCACAGGGCCCTGTGCTCAGCAAAGCCACACACTCAGAAGGGCCCCGCCCATGGTTTAATGCTCCACTGTCACTATCTTGAAATTCTTAATACTTTCTAACGAAGGACCTTGCATTTTAATCTTGCACTGGGCCAGCAGACTATGTAGCTGGTCTTCTCACGCTTTTGTTTGTTCTTTGAACTTTCAAATGCCTTATAAGTCTTGGATTTTTATTTTACATTTTTACAACTTGTTTCATGGGCTGTTTATACTCTATGAGACCTGGCTGTCCTAAATGCTCAAAGAATTAATATTTAATGCAGAGGGCAGCATTTTTTTTTTCACCCTATCCCTACTGCATGCTCCAACCTGCAAACCAAAATATGCTCCATATGACTGTCAGAGCCCAAGGAAAAGCAAGACACAGATGTCACTAATGGGTTAAATGGGAGTATGAAGGGACAGGGTGCATTTTTAACCTCAAGGGGCTGTGAAAGTCTGAACTATTCACAAAAAAATCTGTCCCAGATCCTCAAACTTATCCTATTTTATCCGCAATCAAATATATGCCTCCCAAATACGCACATGTAAGTGTGCACACACGCACATGCACAAACAGGGACAACACACGTACCCACAGAAAACACTTGCAGCTCTACAGGCCTGCTATGCCCTTAGTTCCACATACATTACAAAGATCAGACACCATTTGATCCCTATGGTGGTGTCCTCAAACAGAGGACGAAAACCAAATATAAATGCTTACACTGGAAGAGCAAGTAGTTATTAACAATCATACAGAGACTATTTTATGATACAGGAAAATGTTCTTGATACACAGTGGAATAAAAGCATGTAACGAAAAAGTATATGGAACATGATCTGTGTATTTTTTAAATAGTATGCATATCCGTATGTGTACACATACACTTAGATATATACACTCACAAACACATGCCAATGTAGATATCCATGTCCACACATGTATATAAACACAGATACAGGCGTGGATATTACTGTGATCCCATGGCTGTGTGACTCAGTGAAAATCATGTCCCCTCTTTGAACCACATTTTTCCCATGGACAAAGGTGTAGCTTGGACAGGACCATGACTTAGGTCCTCTGGAGCTCTAACAGGTCCCCATTCTGGGGGTCAGGACAGCCCAAGAAGTTCCTCCATTTATTTCGGACTCCAAGTCTGAAAAGCAAATTGGCCCCCACCAGCCTCCTCATTCTGACAGGAAGCTTGAATACTCACTTGTCATAGGTAAAGGAAAAAAACTACTTTTTTTAAAGATATGGATATGGATAATTTGTACAGATATCTTGCAACCTAAGAATATTTTCAAAACATTTTTTTCTGAGTTATTCACTGGAAGACTCTCCCCAACCCAAGGGCTAAAGACACTCTGACATGGAACAACGCAAGTTCAAGTTCAAGGGAAATGTTCCATCCTCTTTCAGCCTTCACTTAGCTCCCTCACACACAGTGCATGGTCAGACTCCTTGGGATTTTCCCATTCTGAAAGAGAAGCCGTTTGGCAAGCCAGGCTCTATGACCACCCATGATCTGAATTATGCACAGGTGTTTGAAAATACAGAGGGATCCAGCATAATTAAGAGCATTAAGCAATCATCTCAGGCCAAGGAGGCAGTTGAAGAAAAGAAGAACAGAGTTTGGGCAACACTTTGGGAAATAAATTCCACAGCCTTTCACCAAGTTGAAATCTTGGCTTTGGACACACATAAAAATGAGCCTGGCCTGATCTTAGCTCCCAGTGGACATCTGCCAGATCACAAAATTTGACCCAATTGGCCTGCCTTACCACAGAGAAGGCCACTGCTGGCGCAGCAGATGGTACCGCTGGTAAGAGCCAACGTGGACGGACAGGGCAGCGGCAGGGAAATGGCAGAGCACAGCTGGCCCAAGCCAGGGTGGGCGTCTTTGCTTTTATAGGAGAATCATTTTTATAACACATTTTAAAAAAATAACATCGGAGCAGCCGTCGATCTGACTTTCTTTTTTTGCAGACTTCAATTACTCTTTCTTTACGTCCTATAAAACAGCTAATTATTCTTTTACTTTCTTTCTTGTCACTTGGTACTGTTGAACAGTAGTAAAACAACTGCTAACCCCTATCCACAGACAAAAGTCTGTTACGGAGAATTGTATTAGAAACATTTCTTGACAGAGAAGGTGGGGTCAGTGTTTACCCACAAGGTTTTAGGAACTAGACAAAGATACTAAGTTACAAGTATTACTTCTCTTTAAATAAACCATTACCTTATTTGATACGAAAAACTCATTCTTTTAAAAATTAAAACTGCTGTTTAATGGGTAACACTAACTCTAATAGTCTCTGTTTAACACAGGCCAGTCATTTAAAATAAGAGCATTGTCCAAACATTCCTCCTTTGTTATATTTTTGCCCATTCTTCAGGGAAACACTATCTACCTTTAGAGTCATTTTGTTTAACATCTCCAGTCATTTATGCTATTTACTGAGTATCTGATATTCCTAATAAAACGTCAGTACAAATAACCAAGTTGTCTAGGAGGAAAAAAAATAAATAAAGTTTTCCCAATCTTCCCTGGCTGGTCAAGGTAAACATTTCTAGATGGTCCAAGTCAGTTAGCCAGGCTGACACAAATGCCTTTTCTCTTTCCTGTTAAATTACAAAAGATTATCATTTTACTCAGCAATGAGCCTGACTAAATTGAAACTCTGTATATCAGAATTAAATATGTTCTATCTACTCAAAATGAACAGTGTATTATTTATCACTAATACTTAATGACAAAAAAACTGATAACTTTCTCCGATTATACCACTGATTTCATCTCGTCTCGCATCATCGATTCTCTTGGTCATTAGCATAATCACAGAGCATCAACTCTGGCTTATGCAGCAAGTTTGATAACAGAGATGAAAGTAGACACACACTATTTTAAAAACATGTTCCGATTTTCATCTAAGTATATCTTTATTTATATGGCTTTCTTACCATAAAGATGCCAGTCCTTTAAAATATGCAGAAATCACTTTCTACACTGAAGAACAAGGTGCTATATCATAACAAGGATACAGAAGTATAAAGCGCCTGTTAATTAAACATCGCTTTTTAACTCGCTACCCTGCATATGTAATGTTAAGTTCTAAGCCAAGTCTTTAAATAAGAATGAGAAAATGGCTAGGCTCCTTCAAATGAATGCTTTGCCTGTTTTTTTTTTTTCCCCCTTAATGTAAGAGATCAGCCACTTGATAGATTATTTTTTAAAAATCAAATTCCCTAAAAAATGGTTGAGATTTTTAAAGTTCTTTTTCCCCCCAAAACACTGACAAATGAACAAATTATGACATCCAAGTCAAGATTGAAGGTTTCACATGAACCCTAAATTTTCAATGTATTGTACTGCAGAATGCTGCTCGGTTTTTAGGTTCAATTTTAAAGAACTTATCTTGAATTAAAGAACCTTCAAAAGGTTTGTACAGAAAAATGAATAAGCTACAGCTACACATATCCACATGAATAAATTTTACTAACTCTATGGAATAAAAAAAAAGCAAGTTACTAAATACATATAGTAGGATCCTATCAGTATAAACCTTGAATGTGCAAAACAAAATCCTTTATTTTGGGGACTACTATACACGCATACGTATTAAAAATATAAAGAACTGCATGGGATGAAAACCAGCCAGCTAAGAATTGTGGTTAAGTAACCTCTAGGAGAGAAGGACAGAGGTAACATGAAGGAGGGATATTCCAGAAGCTTCTTCAACTGGATCAGCAATGTGTTCTTGCTAGAGCTGGGCTACAGGCACTTGGGTGCTCATTGAATCATCCTTTGTTCCTTTTTTGTGTCTTACATATTTCACAATAAAAACTGAAAAACATAAGCACACGGTTTTAAGATAAATAGCTTTGTAAATACCTGCCGGATCTCTTTCCTCAAAAAGGAAAGAAAGCAACCTTGTTCTCAACTCAAAGCTCAAAGTGCTTGAGGCCAAGGCATCCCATTTTATTCAACATTGGTTACAAATACTGAAACCCTGTGTCCCTATATAAAGTCTATTTCTACTGTTTTCAGAAGTGCTTGTTGTTACCTTATATTTAAAGAATTCGTTAACCTCGGTACTCTGCCATGGGAAAGTCATCTCTAACAGATATACTCTCTACATTTAGTAAAGGTGACCGCACTGCTTCCTAAGTAAAACAAAACAAAAACAAACACAGAAATGAGATCTCTCTTTAAGTATCTTCTTCATCTTGAGTTGATACGAATACATACACGAAGAAGAATAAGCTAGAAGCACACCTTGCGTGTGATTTCAGGACAAAGGGGTATCTCAGAGAAAGGCGAACTTCCGCCAGGTAGAGAGTCCCTCCATGTCCACCCCATCCCCATGCTGAAATATTTAAACCTTGTGCTGCAGGTGCCGTAAGGACAGCGCGACAAAAGGAAGAAGCACCCCCAGTCAGCGGCCAAGAGGAAGACTTGCTTCTACAAGTAGAAGAATTTGTTGCAAGCTTACCAAAGTTACGGCTGTGCGTTTACTGTCAACACGCATCACACTGCAACAAGAGCCGTTATTTAGAAAACAACACGAACACACTGAAGCGGCTGAACCCGTCTTAAACCCAGAAAAGGCAAAACAGCAGCAGGCCTGCAACATGCCTGATGGAGCCCGTAAAAGAAAAGCCGAGACTGAACGATTTTCTATTTTAATAGACTATTTTCCCCAAAATTACCTAAAGTTGCACGTGGACAGCAATGTTCTCTGAAGATGTCCTACCCACTCCCGAGGCTCAGCTAGCTTTCTTCCAAATAATTAAACGGGACAAACTTTCTATTACAAAATTTCTATAACACATCACTAAAAAAGGGTCTCTCATTGATTCCGTAATGAAATATCAGTTAATTACTTAACCTTTCTTAATGAAATGATTAACATCCTTTCAACAAACAAGGCAGACTGATTTAACATCAAGCGGTAGATCACCAGTGACAGCAGTAATAGGATACACCCTCTACCATTCCACCTTCTATTTTTTCAGTCAGTTCTATTTTCCATCTTTTATAGAAATTCTTCATTGTGGGGTAGAGACACTCTAGTTTCAGAACTTGGTCCACCAGAGATTTTTTTTTTTTTTTAAAGTGCTTCAGGGGTCTGACTAGAAATAAAAGAACTTTGTATTACAGGAATCTCCCAAATGCCTCCTCAACCTAGAGCCGAAGCAACTGTGAAGCTCTAAACATAAAAACAATTGCCAGCTCTTTGGCAGCTATTAAAATAAAGCCACGCCCAAAGTCAAAATGGATATTAAAAATTAGGTGAGGGCATTCTGGACACTTTATTACTGGGTAACTTCAAAAGGCACGTTACTAATACAGATGAAAAATGTCTGTAGAACTTTTATTTAAATAACTCTTTTGATCTTACTGGTTAGATCTTTAGCTGAGGCCCTGAATATTTAAACAAGCCTCCTTAGCATTTTATCTTCCTTTATTTCATAATCTTTGTAGGATACATTCTTCTTGGGATTCTGCTTACTTGATTTGTGTGGCATCGTTGGCTAGGCCATTTCCACCAATATTTGTACATGCCTCATCCCATACAACAATAGAGAATTTCCCAAGATGCCCAGCAAAATCAAAATACTTGTGCTAGCAGGGTTAATCTAATGAGCAAACAGTTAAGATTTTAAAATGAAGATGGAATACTCAGAGAAAAAAAAAAAAAAAACCCAGAAAGCCATTTGACACTAATTGGTAGCTACAACATGACAATGTCCATTGGGAAACATGGATACAAGCAAGACGTAATTTGAAAGGAAATAGCTGATATTTGGTGAAAACTACCGATGTTCCAAGTTGTTCCTACCACTTCATTGAACTGTGACGCTCTTGTTCTGCCTCTGTTTCTCTAAGTATTTAATGTTTCTTTTTGTGCTTGACTCTGAAAAGGTAGCCCGTATTCCTCTCTTAGGTTTCACAATGGTCAAGCAGTTCAATTAAACCCTTAAGAAGGGTTGTAGGCATTCTTCCAATTCTGATCACTGAAGAGTCCAGTTTTCCCCCTTTGGTTAGCATCAGAGTCATATGGGGTGCTTTCTAAAAATGCAAATGCTAGCCCCACCCCAAATATGGCATATCCAGGAGCAGCACAACTGCGTCTGTGTGTGGAACAACGGCTCTGCTGTGATTCCAATATTCATGCTTGGTTAAAAACCACCGGTTCTCATTTGTAATGAAAATCCAAATACATTAAAAATAACACAGGATGGGCCTCAATGTAAAGCAGAAAAAAAAAAAAGTAATCGGTTAAATCCAAGTGAATGTAGAGATTCCAGTTCCAGAATATCTAGCAGAATAAATCACTTCATCCACAGCTCTGTTTAGTGTGCATCAGAATCACCAGGGGAAGTTTCTTATCAATGTACATCCCCCCATGTCAGTCAGCAAAAATTCTGATTCCAGAATCTGTATTTTAATAACGTCTCCTGACATACACACACACACACACACACACACACACACACACACACACACACACACACACACACACACACACACACACGCTGATGTGGATGCAGGTGAGCAAGAAACCTCACTTTAAAACAGGCTGAATTAGGACCAACTGCAACCACTTTCCACTTCAGGAAGGCATCTGTCTCCATCTCTGTGCTCACCTGCCCCCAGGAGGGGAAGCCACCAGCATCACTGGCCAGGCATCACCAACTCAGGGGACAGGCACTACGGCAGGAGAAACTCAAAACTCACACCACACCCTCTTCCACAAAGGCTGCCGTCACTGTCCTGAGAGTGCCGAGAACATGTTAAAAGATAAAAGTAACAACAAAGCCCTTTATCATTGGATCACTATGTTCAAAGAACATACCTTAAAATATTACCCCTAATTCACAGGCAGGGAACCTGGAGCAAAAAAAGTCGCATTATGACTCAATTTCACAGCTGGGCGGGAGAAAAAGACACCTCAGAAATTCAGTTTTTGAGTTTGATGCTAGAAATATTATTCAGTGTCCTCGTAAACAAAGTAGCTCACAAAATTAGCTAAAATCTGAGAATCTGGCAAAATGTGGCTGTCCACCTGACTCACTAGTAATAAATAAATACATATCGAAATACAAAATTCAGGAGAAAAATCTTTGTCCCATCCTGTGCAAATCTATTCTATTTAATATAAATACGGGGCCAATAATGCCAACCTCAGATATAGTTCCCCCTCAGTAAATTGTCCTATAACATGCTAGCCTCGGATTATCTTCAAACTGTTGAAATCAAACAGAATGACATGAGCTTTCTATTCAACAATCCCTCCATTTCAGCTGTTTATCTGAATTAGCAGCAGTTTGAGGAAATAAACCCATCACAACATGATGATGACTACAGAGAAGTAAACGGTAAATAGAACACTGAACACAATTCAGCATATATTCATATTCCTTTTAAAAAAAAACACACTATTTTACAAAAAATGTGATTTGGAAAGAAAGTACAATTAGCTTTGCACAGGCACTGCTGAGATGTTCCCGAACACACCAGACATATGTAAATATTTCGTGATATCAGTTCCATTTGAGTAGACCTGTCAAGATATTTACAGGGCTTGACAGTACTTCTGTCTTTAATTAAATTTTTGCCCAGATACTTTAACGTAATTTAAATAGATTATTAGTTGTCAGGATCTAATATAAATTTTGTTTACGATTTAGTTACTTTAAGTACTCAGACTAAAGGAACTAATTTAACTCCACCAGTGAGCAGCCTTAAGCATCAACACCAAACCGCTAAAAAGCTCCTACTCCCCTTTGCACTCTCCCAGTAATCTTCAATTATTACAATTTAATTGTAAATTTCATGGCACTAAATCAAGACCCCCTCCCCCCTTTTCAAACAAAACAGCTTAGACAGGCTCATGAGGAAAAACCCATTTACACCTGTTCAGGTACTAGGTTCTTCCTTTTAGGCAGCTCGTTCTTCCAGAGTCTGGCTAGGTGGGAAACGTTTTTTCTCACTTTAAGTCCCATAAAATAACTCCCGAACAAACACCTGTTGTGCACAAGGCAGGGCATATATTAAACACTGGCATCAGGGGACTGCAAAAAGAAAAACAAGCCTTGCAAGACATCCGCAAGCCAATCTGCTCAATAGATTTCACGACTAGGTAAAACAACAGTGCGAGGAAAAGGACAGAGCTTCTGGCACAACCTTCTCATGAATGGGAGCTGACTTCCAAACGAGGCTTGAAAAATGCCTTAGCACAAACTGACTGTAATTAATAAGAATAATTTATTAGAGAAACAAAGAACGCTGTCTAATTGTCTTTCCCGACTGCCATGCACTTTCCCCTACTGTACTTCCTCCTTACCGAATAAATACCAGCCGTGCAGCCCTAACTGCAAGAACATTATCTATGGGATGCAAAACCAAAGCACTCCTTGAAATCAAACATTGCTTGCATTTATTTTTAGGTTGGCAACACAAGCCAAATCTGCTTAATTTCCACTAAGCACATGGTCACATGCACATGGAAATAAACTATAAACGTCCCAGAAAAAAAAAAACCCCGTCATGGAGAAGATACCCCAAATTTGGCCAGGTTCGCCCGTTTCAGGAACTCGCCTCATCTTATGGCCTGCTGCTAGTTTCAGCTTTTGGCACCTTTAACCTTAATTCATCCAAGTATTGCAGAAGAGAAATATGTTTAAAAATCAGTTTAAGATGGCTCCTTGGAAAGCACATGTATGGCAAACTGGCCTGCGGACTAGAGTAACAAATCACAAGAAAGATCATTCAGAAAACACACGGGCCCAAGTGGAAACTTACTTGGCTCGCTGGCTTCTCGCACAAACTCAGTGTTTGATCACCTGGTGGGTGACTAACTACCATCAACTTAAAAAAAAAAAAAAATCCCCTGCAAAGAGTAAAAGTATATGTTGGCTCACGTATAAAGTTCACCTGTCTATTCAGCGGATGCCTTTCTTGAGGTTTTTTTCTTCAGAAAACAAACCCCTACCTGCTTGAGAGCTTAATACACTGTAGGTTTAAAAAACATACTTAAAAAAAAAAAAGGCCCATATTGCTGGCTTAGCAAAAATGACATTTACTATGACTGAAATCTGTAAAAGGAGTCTGACATCTAACAGGATAAGAAGGAAAGGAAAAACCCCTTAGCAAAAATTGAATTTTTTTTTTTTTTTTATGAACAAAAATACCACCTGTGTAAATCTAGCCATGTTCTGGAAACCCTTTCTCGGTTATAGAGAAACAGCTCACACTCAGTGCCTTGAAGTTGCAATTAAATTGTAGTAATTTAAGATTATCGGGAGAGCAAAGGGCAGTGGGCGATCTTTGGAGGGCTTCTCTCCCCACTTAATGCTCTTCAGTCAGGGGTTAAACGAGTTTCTTTAATGTAAGTACCTTAAAGTAACTGAATCATAAACAAAATTTATTTTTTTTCTGACAGCCTGCAATCTATTTAGGTTTTATTAACATGTGCCTAAAATTATTTTTAAAAGACAAAACTCTTGCTATACCCTATAAATAGTCTTGGATTCACACTGAAATGTGATCGGTACTGTAACACCTAACCTTGTCTAAATACACACTTTTTTTGTGATGCGGAATCTTACAAGATAATGTTTCAAAATTGAGTTTGAGTCAAGTTAAACATGAAAACCAAATAAATATGCACAATAAGACTGGCTGCAAAGAGGAAGCTGGGTTCAAAAGAAGTTGTCACATCTGCTATATTCTCTCTTCTCTTTCTTAATTTTGGCATTGGATGTGCTGTGATATAAATATATTTGGGAAATATCACAATTCTTCTGTTAACTTAAACAACTGCTGAAAACAGACATACCCCTCTACAGAGCCTAAGATGCAAATTTACAAGGCCAGGGGTATAGTCTCAAAGGAAGCAAAGAAACTTAGTAACAGAAAACCATGCCTAGGCTCGATATTAACTCAGTTAACTTTTGTTGTTGTTAGTACACATGACTTAACTAGAAAATATTTATAGCTTTTTAAAAACATTACATATTGCAGAAAATTGCCTAATAGCATGCATGTGTATGTTTAACTCACATTGCTTAATTATACAATAGATATATCCAATAAAAGCTACAGACTTTGAAACATTGTGTACCATGGTTATGAAACTCTGGCTTATAAAAAAATAAAAAGTGCTTACTATGCGACCCACACTTGTTAATTAAAAATATAGTCCTTAAATGACAAGTATTTTTATTCTTCTATATGTGTTTAACTTGTCCTACTTCCTACTGTGTTCTACTTAATTAAAAATGACATTTAATTTGGGGATAGTTTATAGCAGAAAAAAAAGTGTTACACAGTTTATACTCCAGGATTTAAATATAAACACAAAATCTTAGAGACATCTCTAGCAATACAAACCCCTTAATTTGAGACAGTTAATTTGAATAGTTGATATTTCTTTCATTACACTTTGATAAACCTGTGAAAACAAAATGCTAAAGTAATTACTGTTACTACTCCCTTTAAAAATGTAAAGCAGTTAAATTTTCCTAGACAACAAGCAAGGACAAGTACAGAGAACTTGAATAAAAGTAGCAACGTGGTCATGTTGAATGTCAATCTAAAAAAGGAGGTTATGTCTAATCTGGAGTCTGCTCTCTCGCCTTTTTAAATTCCAAGAGTGGGCTGACACAAAACTTCATCACCAGGGATTTTTTTTTTTTTTTTTTTTTTTTTTTTTTTAGCTTCACATCAGATTTAAACCCTCACATACAAAACCTTGGCTTTCCTGACAAGGCAGATCTTCTAAACTCGATGTGAGAAAATGTTATCTAACTCTAGTGTAGGAGTCTAATGTTGGTAAAAAGAATTGCACTGCACAGTACTGGGTAGCAAGACAGCCTCCGGACGACTTAATATTCTTTTCATACCTTTTTGGGTGCATTCTCCTCATAAGGAAGGATGCATTTAAAAAATAAATAACTTCTTTGGCAACTCAGCTTCCACAAGGAACTTAAATGTTGCCCAGAGAGGGGCTGAGTATTTCTTTCCAAGTGAGCCTTAGCTTGCACAACAAAGATCAGCATTTGCAATGGTCCATTTCTGCATAAGTGAACATATAGCCTTGCTGCTTGATGGAATAGTCCAGGGTTCTCCGTGCAGCAGCTCCTGACAACAACCCAGCAGCAGTTCTGTTTGATCTCTCCTGCTTCCTTAATTTGGGTTGTCAAGGTTCAGCAGTTGGAGGCTGTTTACTTTACTTTTTCAAAAAAAAAAAAAAAAGTGATTTTTTTTTTTTTCTGTCTCATACAATGACTAATCCAAAGTCTAAGGGGGATGGGGGATGTAGCCAGTGGCAAGATGTTAAACCTTTTTTTTCCCTTTGCAGTGAGATTTTAGCTGACACCTTTTGAATGGTAACTAGTTGAGTTCCTTTTTATATTTTTCATGCTCTTTAATTATAAGACGTTTCAAATAGAGAGGAAAAAAAAAAAACCATTCCAAATTTCTGAAACCGTGAGCCCAGTTTTCTTTTCCTGGACTCAAAGAGATGGGTATTTCCACTTTGAGAATCAAAACTCCAGTGGAATTCTAAAAAAGATTTGGTACATTTCTCTCCGGAACAGAAAAACAGCAGAAACTCCTCAGTCTCCATTATGCAGGCTACCCCTGGGTAGAAAACACCTGAAGTCTTTACTATTTCTTTTCAAATTCTAGTTAAGACATCTCGTTCCAAATTGATTTTCAATGTTGAAAAACCAGGGTAGGGGAGGAGATGGGATGTAAAAATTGTGCAGACATTCTTCAATATATTTTCTGTAGTAGAAAAATTCCTTAAAAATCCTTGAGGTTTTCTTAACTCAGATATTGTGCAGGTCCTAAACCTTCAAGTCTCCGGACAACCAATGGTGAAGTGTAGAGGGCTTGAATGTACACATGCCTTTCAAAGGGAATCCAGAATGCTCTGCCAGCATTCTTGTTTAAAGAGCAGCAACAAAAAAAGAAAATCCTAACTTAGAAAATACCTGTGACCAGACATGAGAGCAACCCCAGCCCCTCAGAAGTGGACTGCAGAAGCTCGCATGCAATCAAATGAAATGTTTATATTAATTTCATCATTCTGCCCAAGCCTCACAGATGATGGCTTGGTGGTGGGGAGGTAGGGAGGAGGAAGAAATAAGTTTCATTTTGGGTCTTCTCGGCGAGCAAAAAGAAAATGAATTAAGACGAAAGCGTAGGATGAGCCCAGACTAAATCAATACACTTTGTAATCAGCCCAGCAAGGGTATTTGGACACAATGACTTGGAAATAATTAATAGTTATAAGGGGGGAGTGGGGTAAGAAGGGGGGCGAGAGATGTCACCATATTTTATCGGAGCACTTTGCTCCATGCTAAACTTTGATCTCCAGATTTTCGGATTTAGGAAGGAAAGAGGAAAAAAGGAGAAAAAAAGTCCAGTATTCCGAAGCACCTACCGGCTTGAGGATGGGCACATTCGTCCCTCTCGGCGCCTTATCGCTATGCTCGCGCCGCCCAGGCTGGCTCTTTGCGGACGGAGAGCCCCCTGTGCAACCCGGGGTTCTCGGGTGTCCCTTGCCCCCGCGCCCCCGCCCGCGTTCTTGCCCCGGCGCCCGCGGCCGCCTCGACTTACCCGCGGAGTCCGGGGAGGGAGTGGGAGCGCCGCCTTCACGCCCGCGGAGGAGGCGCCGGCAGCACCATGGTCCCCGGAGCCGCTGCCGCTGCCCCTTGCCCGCTCGCTCGCCGCGCGCTCTCTTCCTCTTGCAAACTTTCGGGTTCTGCGGTCGACAAGAAACCGGGGCGACCCTCAGCAAGTCTTCCCCGTGCAGGTTGGGGGGGATTGAAGGGGACGGGACGGGTGCGTAGGCCTAGGGGCCAAGACACAGAGGGCAGCGGGCTCGGAGGACCCGCGAGTGCGCGTGGAGGGAAGAGAGGATGCGGCTCAGGGAATCCCTGCAAGGATCCCGAGACCGGGAAATCGGCCCGAGCCAAAGTCTCAGCACCTTCCCCAGGATCTTACAAAGTTGCAACAACAAAAAAGAGGGGGGAGGAACAAGGCGAAGGGGGTGGGTTAGGGATACGATCGCAGGCTCAAGGTTTGGAGTTACAACTGTTTATTTAGTCCTTATTCTCATAGGGGGCGGGAGCTGCGCGGGAATGGGGGGGCGCAGGCAGCGATTTCGAAGCAAACACTTGGGAAGGGGCATGCGACTTTGTTTCTGGGCGCGCAGCTCCCCGGCGCCCGTGTGTGTCACCGCCTGTCTGCTGGGACCAAGGCGGAGCTCACAACAGGTGGGGAGGGGGGCTCGTCGAGGGCCAAAAAGGAGAAGGAATCTAAGTTTCCGAGCGCGACGTTGTCTGAGTAGGAGGGAGGCGGGGGCGAGGGGAGGCGGAGGCAGCAAATGACCGCGACCCCGCGGCAACTGGCAAACTCCTCGGCTCCCCGCGCCGCCGCCGCCGCCGCGGTCCCCACCCGAAGCGCACACCGCCTCGGCTCGCCGGCTCCGAGGAGTCGTCTCCGCGGGACAGGAACAGCGCGCGGGGAGCTCGGGAGGAAGGCTGCGCGCAGGCGAGGGACGGAGAGCCATCGGCCGCCGGGACAGGGCCGAAGGAAAGCGGGGACCCGCGCGCGTCGCAGGACAGATCGGGGCTTGGGAAATTCCCCCGTTCCCCAACCTTAAGAGGGGGGTAAAACTAGCAAATGTGTATGGTAGGGGGAGAGGGATTCCGGCGTGGCGACTCCTCGCAGCGCACCCGGCTCCCACGCCCACCCGCAGATCTGGCCAAGGCTGTTGCGGGAACGTGTCGGGGAAGCTGGGGCCGTGGGGGCCGAGCGCGCGTGGGGCTGTCTGGCTGGGGGTGCGCAGGTGTGTGTCTGAGTTTTCCGGGCTCCGAGGGGGTGGCGGGAGAGCTTCCCCGCCGCTGGCTTCGGGGTAAGGCACGCGTGGCATCGGGGAAGTTCCTCAGTGCGGGGCCCAGGGCCAGGCTTCCCCAGTCGGTCCGCTGGGGCCTGCGGGGCAGCCCAAGGGCACCGAAGGGGCACACACCCGCGGAGGAGGAAGGGAAAAAGTTTGCTCCAAGTCCAAACTTTGGGCCCAGAAGGTGCCCGGCGTGCGCCCCCTCCTGCCGCGGCCCGGACCCGGGGCCCCGCACCCGCCCCGCGCCCCGGCAGCCACCGGTCGCCAACGCCGGGCAACGAAAGTTGCGACAGGAGGCCTCTGCTTATTGATTTCTCTCCCCCGGGCGATCGTGGAGAGCGCAGAGAGAGGCGTGAAAGGGCCTGGGGGAGGCAATTTCGCCTCCTCGCAGCCGCCGCCGCCGCCACCGCCCCCCCATTTGACTTATGCAAATAAACCCAAAGGGTGCGGGCGCCGCCAGAGCTCCCTCCACCCGCGCGCCGGCCCGCAGCCCCCACCCATCCCAGAGCCTGGGCCCCGACCCAGGGTAGAGAGGAAGAGAGGGGAGGGCTGGGGGAGATGCACGTGGAGCCTGGAGGTGGAAAGTAGTTTTTTTTCTTTTCTTTTTTCTTTCCTTTTTTTTTTTTTTTTTTTTTTGTGCTGGTTGTTGTTGTTGTTTAAAGTGGCGGAAACAAGGCAGGAGGCGGCTTGGGAAAAAGTGGAGCAGAAATGGAAAAATACAAACTCACCCGCTGCAAATGGTCTCTCGGTGCAAACTAAGGTGTTTTCGGGCCTTTCCCCGCGCGCGCCCACTCCCGCCCGCGCGCGCACCCCGCGCACACACTCACTCGCGCACACGCGCGCACACACGCACTCCCGGGCGAGGGCCGGGCCGCGGCGAGTACAGCATGCAGCCGCCACACAATAAATAACAATAGATTCCTCCGCTCCGGACTAGCTTCCCGGAGCCCAGCCAGCGCCAGTGGCGGCGGCGGCAGAGGCGCGGACAGCGCCGGGCCAGGGCGCCCCCCGGCCCGGCCCGCAGACTCCTGCCAGGGTCCCCTCTCCGCCTCACGCACCTCGCAAGGCCCCCAGCGCCCCCAGATCGCGAGCTGCGCCCCCCTTCCCCGGCCCCTGGGGTGCTGGCGCCCACCCCCTCCCCCCCATCCCGGAACAAATAAATAAATAAGGCGCGCGAGAGAGGCCAACACGTCGCGGAGGGAGATGTTGTTATTTTTTGCTGTTGTGCGTCCCTGACGTCACATCCACCTGCTGGGTAAACAACAGGGCTCGCAGGAAAAAAAAAAATCGCAATTGCCAAAGCGGGG
>RJWJ010007040.1:0-59331 GCA_004363605.1 Indri indri | reverse complement strand
TAATACTGTTTAAAGCCATCTGTGAGACTTATACAATAGAAGTAAGGCTTGCTCAGTGCTCCCACTAAGCTGATAATCTAGATGAAAATACAAATTAAAGAAACCGCAGACTAGTTAAGAACTATTAATACAATTAGGAAGAAGCAGATGAGGAGACACTAAAGCACATCGTTAAAAAAGCTCCTTGTTAACAAACACAATAGCTTTTTGTTGGTTCACTTTTTTTTTTCTTAACACTTCTACATAGTATCAGTTATCAATGACCATCTCATACTTTATAAAATTTTCACCCTAATCAGATACCACACTTTCTCCCACACCTACTCTCTTTCTTTACCCTTTTCTCCCCTACTACTCCTTACAGGAGTTGGTAAAGTCACTCCTCTTTTTTCTCTCTTTATACTCTCGACTCATCACCCAGACTTAGAAGCCATCTAAGCATTACTTTTTACCTAAGGAATCTGCTCTCAACTTAGTTGTTCTATTAATGTAATTAGTATAGCAGTACTGATAAAATACAAGGTTGCCTTGTCCATGTTCAAATAGCTGTAGCTGTTCTGCCCACCTGCCGTCATAGTTCTATCCTCTGGAGCTATAAAAAGAACAAGGCTATAGCTAACGTTCCAGAAGTCCCGGCCAATTCAATAAGATATCCTGCCAGACATAAAACTAAAAGAACAGTGTATCGGGAACAAAGAGACAAAAGGTACAGAAGATACAGCAGTAAATGAGTCAGAAAACTCCCTGCCCTTGTTGACCTTACAGTAAAGGGGTGAGGGTAGAGTGCTGTCAAAAGGAACTGAAGAAATTTTGTCATTTCAGGTAGTAATAAGAACTAAAGCAAGTTAGGCAATAGTGTTTGGGGTGTGGTGTGGTCGATGAGGCAAGCTATTTTGGAACAAAAGGCCTCTCCAAGGACATGACATTCAAGCAGGAATTCAGACAAGCAGAAGAAACAGCAACAATGATCCTGAGAGAACAAATCTATTGTCTCTGAAGAACGGTAACAAGGAGGTCAGCATGGCTACAGCTGAGGATGGAAGGAGGAGAAATGGTAGGAGATGAAGTCAAAGAAGTAGGCAGGGGCCAAGTCATACACTGTACTGCAAGCAATTGTAAGAAATACAGATTTTATTCTAAGAGTAACAGGAAGCCACTGGAGGGTTTTTTTCCAAAGGGGTAAACATGATCTCACTTACGTTTTAAAAAGATCACTGTGGCAACTGTGTTGAAAATAAACTGTAAAGGGACAAAAGTAGAAGAAGATGAACTGGAAAGCCATTGTGGAATTACTGCAAGGTAGAGGTGGTGAGAAGTTGACGCACTGGACGTGAGATATGTGAGAAAGAGAGGGCTCAAGAATGGCTCCAAATCTGGGTCTCAGCAACTAGTGAACGATGATACCGTTTACCGAATGGGGAAGAACTGGGAATGGGATGCAAGAAGCAGGTTTAAGCAGAAAAATCTACTTCTATTTTAGATGATTTAAATTTGAAATGCCTTGTAGACTTTCAAATGGAAATACCATAAAAACAGACATTCTGGAGCTCAGCAACAAGGTTGGGATACATAGTCTAAAACATGGCACTGAATAAAATTACCCAGAAAAAAGGGCAGGGGATAAAGGAAAGAGAGTGCCTAGGTGAGACACCCTACCTCCCCACTTCCATTCTTTAGTGTATTAAACTGTACCGTATTGTCTTTTGTAAATTAGAAACATTGTTCACATAATACAAATGCTTGAATTAGAGGGAAGGAACACGAAAAACAAAATAAGTAATAACAGCAACAACTAAAACCTTCAATTAGGCAAGGCAGTACAGAGATTTAGAGGACAGCGGGGATATAACATGGAATATCTTATATTACAAGGTTCTGGTTAAAGCCAAATTTCCAGGGAAGACAAGTCAGCACCTGCCCATGGTAAGGTACCGTGAAAAAACGACACCTGTTTTGTGAACATGCAATAATAGGCAGCGTGTTGGAGCCAGAGGGCCAAGACACTGGGGAAGAATGGTGAAGCTATCGCTACAAGGAAAGTTTTCCCTTACAAATGAAGAAAAAGAAAGAGGAAGGAGAATGCATTATTATCTAGTTATAAATCAGACAGAGACACAAAAAATGAAGTAATATGAAAAACAGGCTATATACTAGCTAGAAAGGCAAAGTCCAATAAAGAAAAATATTTAAATAAAGGAAAAGGAATATACTGTTCAGTTTTTATTTTTAAAAAGCCCTATGATGAACTGAATTTCTATAGATTTTTTAAGTCAGGGTCTTGCTCTGTTGCCCAGTCTGGAGTGCGGTGGCCCAATCACAGCTCACTGTAACCTTGAATTCCTGGGCCCAAGGGATCCTCCTGCCTCAACCTCCCGAGTAGCTGGGACTACAGGTGTGCACCACCAAGCCCGGCTAATTTAAAAAATGTTTTTGTAGAGATGGGGTCTCACTATATTGCCCAGGCTGGTCTCAAACTCCTGGCCTCAAGCAATCCTCCCACTTCAGCCTCCCAAAGTGCTGGGATTATAGGTGTGAGCCAGAACTAGAATATGTCTCTCCAAATACTTGTACCTGTGTTTTCTGCATAGGCTTTGAAATCAGTTCACATCCCAACTCTATCACTTATTGTATGACTTAGGATAAGCTGTATAATTAGATGAGACTCAGATTGCTAATTCGTAAAACTGGATACAATCCATCTTACTGGGCTATTGTGAGGATTAAATGAGATAATGTGCATAAATTCCTGAGCAAAGGACCCGGCACATAGAACATAACCTAAAAAAACTGAAAGCCACTATGATTATTGCACTGTGGTGCCTCTAGTCTACTATTCTCATAAAATACTGAAATTATTTCCTTAAATTGGTGTGGTGATGCCTTCAAAGACTATAGAAATAAGTTTTATGGACATGTGTTCATTATAGTGATGTATTAGAACTCATTTTTATTTACCTACTATAGTAATAATAGTACTAGATTGTACAGAATATTTTTAATACTGTTATGCAATAGAATAAAACAATGATCCTTGAAACTAGTAAGTAATAAGAATCCAAAAATGGCAATTTGCACAGAATAGAAAAATGCCCTTGGTCACCATATCCTAGAGGCCAAATCTGTCCCAATGCCTGTTTATGTAAATAAAGCTTTATTGGAACACTTCCTTCCATTTATTTATTGTCTATGGCTGCTTTTCCAACAAAGCAGCAAAGCTGAGTAGCTGCAACAAAAACCATTTGGCCAGCAAAGCCTAAAATATTTACTATCTGACCGTCTAAAGTTTGCCATGCCCAGCAAGTACATTGAATTTTTTCCTAAAAATGTGAAAACCGTTTGTACACCAGGCATATCTGCAGTTAAAAGTTAAAATTGAACACATGGCTTAGGCTATTCTGTTCAACAGAAGCCAGAATAATAACGTGTATGTTTTACTATATTTATCTAAAAGTGTCATTTGACAGCATTTTACAACCCGTACATGGAAGTATTAACAGTTTCTATAAATTTCTATGATATTCTATATTTCTATAACATGCTATAATATTTTCCTACGAGAGACTTAGAATATTTTTTACTCTTTTCCTCTATTACAGAAACTGAATAATTCTGAGGAAAAATTAATTTGGTAGAAGGAAGTCATAGGCAGGCAGGATATTTATCACTTTAAAGATTAGTAGTAAAAAAAGACTAGTAGTACTATTAATAGTGTTTATAAAGAAGAATTACTCATTGTCTCTAATGTTGGAAGCATAAAACATACCCATCTCCCTCACGGTCCTTTCATAAACAATGCTGATTCCTTTTGGAACTTCCTGGTAAAGGGAAACACTCTTATCAGAAAATGAAGCTAAAATCATAACAAGTTAGCTTTAATGTTATTCTGCTATGTTCGCATTTTTCTGAATCAAGACTAGATAAACAACAGATGGATTGCCTTGTGTGGCCGGAAGAATACATATAATATTTTTTGTTTTCTATAAAAATTGTTTAGAATTTCTACAACTGGCTCTAATGTGAATTTGACAGTCTTAGCTAAGCTGCTTGTACTATGGGAACACAGTTCTATTGTTAAAATAGAAGTTTTAGTGTCAAAAGTCCTTGGGATATATAGCATTGGATTAGAGGGATGAAAGAGTTGAAAAAAATAAAGGAGCACTTTAGGAAAGGAAACTTTCTGCTTTTCAAAATCAGTGTTTAAAAGAAAAAATGATTCTAGTACAGAATACAGGGATAATCCATTTTCAAACTTAAGTTATATACCTGTAATAACAGAAGTTAACACTGAAATTTTACTCTGTGCAAAGCACTCTGGTAAGAGGTTTAAATGTATCTTATTTAACCTTTGTAGCCAACCGTGAGACAAACGTTACTATATCTAACGTATTATTTCCTGCACTTTACATGACGAAATGGTAGAGTCAGGACATAAACCAAGCCGTCTGACTAATTGTAACTCTTCCATAAAATACTTTGAGTCTCTTAGGAGGCACTAAATAAACAGAGGGAATTATTATTAGAGAAAAAAACCTCAAGTATCTAAAAAATTACTAATGTTATTTAAAAATACATATGATGAAAAAGCATTCTAGAAATAAACTTCACAATAAACACCATTCTGACAACTTGGGCTATATTTCATAATTAATTCTGAATTCAGGCACTAAATATTACTTTTTCAAGTATTATTTAACACATATCAAAAATGAATGTTCTTGCTAAAATAGTCAATTTTAAAATCAAGGCAGTGACATTAAAAACAAGGTAAGTCTGAGAGATTGTCACAGCAGGCTAAGGAGACATGACTACTAATGTAATGTATCTTGGGTGGGATCTTGGAACAGAAAAACGACATTAGATAAAAACTAAAGAAATCTGAATAAAGTAAAACTTCAGTTAATAATAATATATCAATACTGGTTAACTAATTATAACAAATGTACCAAACTAATATGTTAATAATAGGGAAACCTGGGTGCAAAGTATGTGGGAACTCCCTGTACTATCTTCACAATTTTTCTGTCAGTCTAAAGCTATTCTAAAATTTTAAATTTTAAAAATAGAAAAAAATCTACGCAGTGAAACGGTTATCAGCAAGAAATTCATTTTAAAGATTTTAAAATACAACTAGCCCATTTTTCTTCAAATTATGAATTTACATTCACATGATTTGCATTAAACCCAACTGGTATTTTGAAACAATATGATAAACTACTTCATAAACTGATTTTTCAAATATGTGAAAACTTCCCTAGTATGAGAGTTGACTATAAGGCAACCTTACTATTTTTAAACAGACATATTCAAATATTATTTTCTCTTTTTAAGTCACCCGAGGCTACTCCATTATTGCTTAATACATTTTAAGGACTACTCACTAGGAATCCTACTACAGGCATGCTCAATGATAAGCAAATCTTATTCAATTACGTGTGGACCATATTCAAAATAAAAATTTTGGCTGAGCGAGGTGGCTCATGCCTGTAATCCCAGCACTCTGGGAGGCCAAGGTGGGAGGATCGCTGGGGGCCAAGAGTTTGGGCCCGCCCTGGCCAACATGGCAAGACCCTGTCTCTTAAAAAAAAATTAGCTCAGAGTGGTGGCATGCACCTGCAGTCCCAGCTACTTGGGAGGAGACTGAGCCAGGAGGATTGCTTGAGCCCAGGAGTTCGAGGCTGCAGTGAGCTATGATCACACCACTGCACTCCAGCCTGGGCAACAGAGTAAGACCCTGTCTTTAAAAAAAAGTTAAAATGTTAGCCACATTACTTCTCTGTGCTTTAAATGCTTTAAAATGACAAGAATGAAGTCATACTATTTATTGCATCAGGTTGTTATGGCTATCAAATAAGAGCACGGATTTTACCCACAACAAAATTTGTATAAATAAGAGCCCTTTTTTCTTTTTCTTTTTTTTTTAAGAGACAGGGTCTTACTCTGTTGTACAGTGGTGTGATCACAGCTCACTGTAGCCTCGAATTCCTGGGCTCAAGACAGCCTCCTGCCTCAGCCTCCCAAAGTGGTGGGGCTTACAGGTGAGAACCACCACGCCCAGTCAAGAGCTCACATTAATAGCACTTCATCTTTTCTGAACAAGCCAGGTTTAATCCAACATTTATTTACTCAAACAAGATTGGAAAGCAGAAGAGTCACAAAAGAATTTATGGAACTCACATAGAGAATAAAACTCTTCCAGAACAGCCTCTAAACTATTATACTGAAGAGAATAATACTCATTCTGGCAAAAAAAAAACATACGCTAGAGGAAATTTTAAAAATGCATATATCTGAGTGTTACTAACCCGTGAGGTGTTAGAGTAAAAAACATCTTCTTCCAACAACTTTGGGAAAACTGTGCAGAAAAAAGGCCAGAGATTCTCTGACTTGAATTAATAAAAAGTTCTCAAAAAAAAAAAAAATCATGAAGTTGCCTGCAGCTAAGTTTGGGAGACAGTGTGTGTGACCAGCTTGATTAGTAATAGTCTTTCAGTTAAATTTGAAGTAACCATTAAATATATTTTAAAAATTAGGAAGTATTGACAAAACACAAGTTAACCTTTCAATTCAAGAATCTAAGGCTGGGCACAGTGGCTTGCACCTGTAATCCTAGCACTCTGGGAGGCAGAGGCGGGAGGATCACTTGAGCTCAGGAGTCCAAGACCAGCCGAGCAAGAGTGAGACCCATCTCTACTAAAAATGGAAAGAAATTAGCCAGGCAACTAAAATAGGAAAAGAAACAAAAATTAGCCGGGCATCGTGGCACATGCCTGTAGTTCCAGCTACTCAGGAGGCTGAGGCAGGAGGATCACTTGAGCCCAGGAGTTTGAAGTTGCCGTGAACTCGGCTGATGCCACGGCACTCTAGCCCAGGCAACAGAGTAAGACTTTGTCTCAAAAAAAAAGGTTTTAATGTTTCCTTTTCTGCTTCTAATGTATATCTTTCTTCCCCTTGATCAATCTTGCTAAAGGATTATCTTTTTAATCAATTATTTCTGGTCTTATTTCATGCCTATTGCTTTCTTTAGAATTACTTTGTTTCACTAGATTTTTTTCTGGGACAGTCTTGCTCTGTTCCCCAGGCTAGAGTGCAATGGCATGAGCCTTGCTCACAGCCTAGCCATCACGCCTGGCCTAAGAACTTTTTAAAAATGAACTTATGCCAATATATTTGAAAAGTTAGATGAAATAATTTTCCAGAAAAATGTAAGTTACCAAAAATGCTTCAAGAATAACAGACCTGAATAAAACCATTACTATTAAAGAAATTTAAACAGTAATTTTTAAAAACCTAGTGTCTTACACAACTTCTCTCCTCTCACTTCAAAGATATGAAGACAGAGTTTTACAGGAAAATGTGCAAATCCTTTCAAAGAGCAGACAGCTCTCATACGAAATGTAAGAATTAGAAAGTAAGCAAGAAACAAATCTATCCTTATTTGCAGTCAGTAGGATATCTACGAAGATTATCTAAGAGAATCTATACACAGAGGTAACAAAAGAGTTCAGCAGGGATGTTTAAGATCAATATATAAAATCAATAGATGGCATTTTTTGTACACCAGCCATAACCAATTAAAAAAATGTAATGGAGAAAAGATCTCATTCACAATTGTAACAAAAACTAAGGTATCTAGGAACAAATGAAGTAAGAGTATAAACAAACAAGAAAATATTAAAATTAGTTTTGCAAAAATAACAATTTTCCCCAGATTCATTTATGAATTGAAAAAAAATTCAATCAAAATCCTGACAGTGTTTTTCATGGTAAATTGATTCTAAAATTCACATAGAAGAGCAAAGTACCAAGAACAGCTAAAATAATTTTGAAGAACAAGGTAGATGAAATGGGGAATTGACACATGGTTATATGAATGAGAGGACCTAAGAATAAAACTTGTACATGACAGAGGCTGCATTAAAATTTGGACGGACTATTTGATAAATGACGCAGAAAGCACACTGCTTATCCATGCAGAAAAATAAAATTATTCCATCCAATATTAACAAAAATAAATTTCAAGGAATTAGTGATATGAATCAAAAAAGCAAACTGTAGAAACTGCTAGAAAAAAATATGGCAGACCATTTTTTATGACTTCAGAGGCAAGGAAGAATATCTTAAAACATGAAAGAAAGCACTAATAAAGTAAAAAGACAAGCTATGCTCTGTTATGCAAATAACTGACAAAGAATTAATACTAGTAATATTTAGACAACAAAAAGCAAATAACCTAACAGAGTAATGGACAAAAGTAACAGGTGAATCACAGAAGAGAAACCCCAACAAACACAAGAAAACACACTCGACCTTTCTAGTAATAAGAAAATTATAAACCACTACAGAATTGAGATAACTATTTCAAAGGCTGGCAAAAACTTAAAAGCACCAAGATGAAGATAAATGGGAAACTCATACTCTGGCATGAGCATAAATTAAAATAACCATTTGAGTTGAAGATGCTTATATCCTACAATGCCAAAATTCCACTTTTTGGTATACAACCCATGGAAACTCTTGTTCATATGCAAGGAATACAAGAATGTTCACTGCAAATTGGTTTATAATACTACAACGGAGAACTATATATCCATCGACAGAAGAATGAGTGAATAAACTGCAGTGTATTTATATAATAGCATACTCTACTACAGGTTAAAATGAACTTACACCACAAAGTAAAAGAGAAATTGGCATTCTCAGTGTTCTATGTGAGCATTTACTACCTGCTAAACCCATACTCCTTGTTCCCAGTAACACTGTTACCATTTCTTAAAAATGTCCCTTCTTCTCAATCTATATACACCTACATTCTCATTGCTATCATCCACTGACCTACAGAATATGTATTCAAAAAATAAAAAAGTTCTTGTTTTCAAAGAGTTCACTGTCTAGGGGAAAGTGACTAGTAAACAGAAGTTATCTATAATACGTAAGTACTTTACCAAAGGTATTTAAAAGGTGTTGGAGTAACATATGGGTTGGGGGAAATGGAAAGGTGGCTGGCACACTCAGAATAGGAAACCCAGGACGTGATGAACAGGAGGCACCAAGTCAGAGTGCTCTTACAAGAAAATGGTTTTAAAAGGAAGAAAGGAGGGTAATTGCTAGGGGCATAGGAGGATGGGGGATCCTCCTTTGGGAAATGGGAGAGAGAAATACTTAGCATCAACTCCTCTGAACTATTTTCCTTGACTAAATTCCTCATGTAAGACTCAGTCCCAGCTGGTCATTTATTAAGCATGAGTAAGTCAATTAACATTTCAAAGCTTCAAATGAGGTACTAGATGTTTAAGAACTCTAAATTGTAGAGGGAACCTGAGGAAATGATCTCTAAAGTTCTTTCTAGATCTAAAATCCTATGATTCTAGGACAATCAGAGGCTCTGAATGCTTTAAACTCAAAGGTAAATCACACAATATCCAGTATGCAAAGAAGAAAAACCAAGACCATTAAGAGTTTGTATATTTGTAAAACTGCATTCTATCAGCTTTATAAAACTGTTAAAACAATTAATTCCTAATATGAACATCAGTAAAATTCCCACAAAAAGAAAGCATCTTTTTATGAGAGTTGGTAAAGTGCTTCTCCCCAACAAACCTGCAGACTTCTTAAAAAAAAGCAACAAGCAAATGCTGTTGTGTAACAGAAGTAAACTGCTTAAAAGCCCATAGCTTAGACTTATAAGTCATCTTTTAAAATGATGATGTCTATATAAATATTGTGTATTACATATTCACTACAACATATTTGTTAACCATCTTCCCTTTAAATTTTTAATGTACAGGTTTAAGGTTAAGTTTTTAAAAAAAATAGCTAAGAATAGTTCTTTATAATATGCTTTCATTTTACTATCATACATTCTGAAATTTATAACAAGGTTTCCCTTACCTGATATGGACATGGAATGTGATATTCTCTGCAGCGTTCTTGTATCCACGTTGTTTCCCAGATGCCACGGTAAGCTTGCTCATAAAAGTAGCATCCAATTACAACCAAGAGTGGTACGAGATAAAGAATGCTGAAAACACCAATCCGGATCATAAACTTCACTAATTTATCTTGATTCTCCTTTTCTAATGGAATCTCAATTCGAACTCTGTTTAGGGATATAATGCCAGCTAAGAGGAGAGAAACCCCAACTACCACATATAGGCAGAGGGGAGCAAGAACAAAGTATCTCAATGCATCAACGTCGTAGAGCCCAACAAAACACACGCCACTAATATTGTCACCTTCAATTTTATTCATGGCTAGAAGGATGATAGTCAGAGTTCCGGGGATGCCCCATGCACTGGCATGAAATAGCAATGCTTTCTTCTCAATAGCTTCACTACCCCACTTTGGCACAGCTGCTAAGAACCATGTGATGGTGAGAATTACCCACCACACACTGCCAGCCATAGTGAAAAAATAAAGTACCATAAAAAGCATGGTACAGGCTTTATTATGAGATCCTTGCGTCACTGTGGAAGCCTTATACTGTGCAGGGCTAGATGCATTGCAGGCTACTCGATCCTCAAGCAAAAATCCAATGAAGAAAATTAATGATACCATCATGTAGCAGACTGCATAAAATATAATAGGTCTTTCGGGATAACGAAATCTTGTGACATCAATCAAAAAAGTTAAAAAAGTAAACAACGTGGCAGAGAGGCAAATGATTGAAATCAATCCTATGAAATAGCGAGCAAATGACAGTTCTTCTCTCCTAAAGTACATATTTGGGCAAGGCGGTGAACAATCACGCACGTGCAAAAAGGAATAACCAAGATCAGGATCAATTTTCAACTCTCGGGGACACCAAAAACCATAGTCCCTCTGCACCGCCACTGGAGCTCCTTCAGTTGGATCTCCAGCTAAGTTCAGATCCACAAGTCGAGGATACGGCTCATCACAATCTGGGAACCTAAAAAAAACACATAAGATGAGAACCATTTTTACTTATGGGGAAATCTACTGACACCTAATGATTTGGATTTCCAAATTTAGCACCCATGACCTTATTTATTCCTATGTCCTTGGTGGGGCAGGGACAACTGCAATAAGTAGGAATAAAATAAATGGTGATATCTTGTTTGTGGGCCATACAACTAGATTTTCCATAGTTGTCAAAAAATGATATGGTTTGCTTTCAAAAGCAGCACTCTTTATTAATAAACAGTCAAGCACATGAGCCTGGGAGTTTGAGGCTGCAATGAGCCATGATCATAACAATGCACTCCAGCCTAGGCGACAGAGACCCCATCCCCAACGACAACAAAAAAAGTCAAGCCTCAAACAACAACAACAACAAAGTCAAGCACAGCAGTATATACAGAGTATTTATTTAGGACACAGCTTAGAGAAAGAGTTCAAAGTATGAAAATATATAGATACAACTATATAGCTCCAGGAGAATAGTAGCTAAAAGTTACTTTTTGCTATCCTTTAACTATAACATAGTCCTGAATTTAGCCTAGACTCAAAATAGAACTTAATCCCCATTGTGATGGCATATAAGAGGTGAGGCCTTTTGGGAAGTAAATGGATTAATGCCCTTATAAAAGAGGCTTCAAAGAGAGTTTGTCCCTCTTAGTCTCCTGCCATGTGAGGACACACTGTCCCTTACTGAAAGGACACACACCTTTAATAAAAGGATTTATTCCATAAAATTTGGATTCAGTCAAAAGGCCACACTCAAGAATCTGGAAGGCCACATGTGGCCCCAAGGCTGCAGGTACCCCTAGGACACAGTGTTCCTCCCTTCTAGAGGATGCAGCAACAAAGCACCATCTTGGAAGCAGTGAATAGCCCTCATCAGACATGCAACCTGCCAGCACCTTGGCTCCCCAGCCTCCAGAACTGTGAGATATAAACTTTTATTGTTTATAAATTATCCAAACTGTGGTATTTTGTTACAGCTGCACAAACAGACTAAGACAACAGGTACAGTAGGAACAAGGATATGAGAGATGTGGAAGAATGAAAGGTTGCTATGAAAGATCACTTTACCAGAATTTAAGATCTCAAAGTTAGGCAATCCTATCCTATAGTGAACACATAAAATAGGTTTAATACTATCAAAACAAATAAAGAAATAAAGATTTTATAAAGAGATTTTTATATTTATATGTAAGCTACTAAATTAAAAGACCCCTAAACAAAGGGAGTTAAATACAAGAAACATGAAATAAGGTTCCTGCCCAGCCAATCTGCAACTGTTTCATGACAATTTACAGACTTCTAAAAGAGGGCACCTCCAGGTGTTTGGAGAGAGACTAGATAAACAGATGGGGCTAGATAATAGGTCAAATAGATGGGAAATAGATAAATATAAGAAAGCAAAATGTCCATGAGTTGACTACAAGAAGCTAATATAATAGTCTGTATTTAATGTTGTTGATAGGTTGTTATAACGTATGCCTTTAAGCAAAACAACATATAGCGGATCCTGGAATAACACCATTTTGTTCAATGTCATTTTGTTACATGTTGATGAGAAAAAAATTGGTTTCATTATATGCCATCTTGCTTAAATAATGGTTTCCAAGAATCTATCGACAATATTAAGTGAGGATTTACTGTACACACTTTATTTCTTAAGTTGTTTTGTAAAGGAGAGTAACATCACCTGCTTTACTTACCTCCAAGGGCTATAGCCAGATAGCAAACAAAACTACTTTTTAACATAAAGGAGAAAACAATGTCACTTATGATGCTGGTGCAGATGCAGTGAAAAGGGAACACATACTGTTGGTGGGAACATAAGTTAGTACAACCTCTATGGAGGTCAGTATGGAGATTTCTCAAAGAACTAAATCTACCAATCAGTCTTGCAATCCCACTTATCAACCCAGAAGAAAAGAAATCATTCTATCAAAAAGATACCTGCACTTGTATGTTTATCTCAGCACAATTCACAATCATAAAGATTTGGAATCAACCTAAGTGCCCATCGGTGGATGAGTAGATAATAAAGATGTGGCATATTTATACCATGGAGTACTACTCAGCAATAAGAACGAAATAATGTCTTCAGCAGCAGCTTGGATGGAACTGGAGGCCATTATCTTAAGTGAAGTAACTCAGGAACAGAAAAATAAATGCCACGCATACTCATTTATGAGTGGGAGCTAAACTATTGCTACACAAGGGCACATAGAGTAGTACAAAGGTCACTGGAGACTCAAAGGGGGAAAGGTGGGAAGAAGTGAGGGATGAAAAATTACCTATGAGGTACAACGTACACTACTCAGGTGACAGGTACACCAAAAACCCAGACCCCACCACTATACAGTATATACATGTTACAGAATTCAACTTGTACCCCCTAAATCCATTAAAATTTTAAAAAAAGAATGTTGCTTATATGAACAATAAAAAAACCCCTGGAAACAACCTAAATGACCATTAATAGAAGATGGCTAAATAACTACAGGATACTAATACAATTGGCTATTACACAGCAATTAAAAGGAATGAACCAGACCTACAGATAGATACATGTAAAAAAAAATTTATGTTTTTATGGATATGTATATATGTAGTAAAAGTATAAAAACAAACATGGGAACGATTAACAACAAATTCAACACAATGATTACCTTACTCTTGGGGAAGAAAGAAGGGAATCAGATCAAGATGGGTAACAAGGAAGAACCTTCAACTCTATATTGTTTTATTTCTTAAAACAAAACCTGAAGCCAATATCACAAAATGTTAAGATTGGACAAAGCTAGATAATAAAAGGTACATAAGTATTCACCTTATTATTCTTTACCCTTGAAATATTTCAGAATACAAAACAGTAGTTATGTAATATAGTATATTATTACTAATAATAATGTTCACTCATATAAAACTATAAGAGTGTCTAACAAACAAATCCTCAACTTTTTTTTTTTTTGAGACAGAGTCTTGCTTTGTTGCCCAGGCTAGAGCGAATGCTGCAGCATCGGCCTAGCTCATGGCAATCTCAAACTCCTGGGCTCACGTGATCCTCCTGCCTCAGCCTCCCAAGTAGCTGGGACTACAGGCACTTACCACCACGTCCAGCTAATTTTTTGTTTCTATTTTTTGTTAGCCAGTTAATTTTTTCTATTTTTAGTAGAGATGGGGTCTCACTCTTGGTTAGGCTGGTCTAGAACTCCTGCCCTCAAGGAAGCCTCCTAGAGTGCTATGATTACAGGCATGAGCCATCATGCCTGGCCTCGAATCCTCAAATCTTTAATACTCACAATCCATATATTGGATATAATTTGAAAGGCATCTGACACAGAAAAAAAGGACTGACAGAACTACCCTAGTCATTACCACATCTAAATCATACAGGTATGTTGAAAATAAAGCCCCCACAATGAAGTAATAAATGATTATTTTCTTCTCTGTATTTTATAATTTCTCATAAATGACACTACTTTTATAACCAGGAAAAAATGTTTTAAAGGAGGAAAAATCAACTAAATGACTTAAGTATTTAATTCTTTAAAAAATTTCTTCATACAAATGTTTTCTTTTTCATTTAGTGCTTCCAAATTCCCAAGGAAATAAACAATTCTGAGGCCATAAAACTACTGTTCAAAATTAATGACTAATACTTATACTTCAAAAAAGTTTTTAAAACAGATGAAATAGAAGACAAGTAATTTAAAACATACTGCAACATAAGAAATGATCCATGAAAATCTATAATTTTCGCACCTACTGCATTCCATATCTTCAGGCCAAGGAACACCAAACATCTCCATGAGCTTTGAACACTCGCTGTAAGCCCGCTGACACAGCCTGCGACAGGGAAGTGTGACACGTCCATATTCCATACAAATAGGAGCATAGAGTGCACAAAGAAATGGCCGGAAATCCCGAGAACAATCCAGATTCACCATAGGGTGGAATGGCTAGGAAAAAGTTAAAAGTGAATAATTAGATAAAATGTTGTATACAAGTTAAAGCGTCCTGTAAAACTGCAACATTCATTTTTTTCATTTAAAATAATTTCTGAGGACTACTAAACATTTCTGAAGAAGAGGTTCTTTTTGTTGTTGTTGTTTTTGTTGTTTTAAATAAACTCCTCTTAGCCCTACGCTTGAAGATTCTGATTTAGTTAAATGTGAGGTGTAGCCCAGAATCTATATGTATATTTTAGGTGTTACAGATGATATTACTGAAGAGTCAAAGCTGAGAAGCACTAACAATATGATCCATTTTTACACAAAAAAATCCTCAAAAGACATGTACCAAATGCTCAGAAGTACGATTAGGGATTGGTGGTAGGATTGCAAGAGATTTTAATTTTCTTCCTTTTATGTATTTCAGTATCTATATTTTCATCAGTTAACAGCTATCAACAAGAAAGAGATGAAAGAAGTAAAAGGTAGAAAGGAGAGAGGAGGAGAAGGTAAGTAGTATTGCATAGTAATACACACTAACACAATAGTACCCAGTAGTAATACACAGCAGTTATTTGAGGAGTTGGAAGTACAGAAGGGTCTCTCACCTTTGGCTCAAATCTTCTTGTTCTTTTTACATTTTAAAAAACTTTCTAAACAGTTTTTTAAACTCTGAAATCCCATGAAGTAAACGGAGCTAACACTGTAAGCTATTAATAATATTAAGGAAATAAAAATAGTGGTCCCAAACATAAAACCATACTAAAATAATCATTATAATTACAGGAATAGATAAAATATCCCAAGAAATGTGCACCTGGGCTTTTGACCACCGAACAGTTTTTCTACTTGTTTATATGATAGTTTAAGTCACTGCTGATTTTGAACTGGTTACAGAAATTCTCACCAGGCCTTTCTAATCAATTTATTTCTACATTGATGTGTAATATTTTCTATAATGCAATAAAAAAAATCGAGAGTAAAAGAAACTGATGTCAAAAAACTATAAAGATGTAATAACTGATATATAACAAACTATACAAGACTATCACTTCCAAGTATGATGGAGAACTTTATGGTAAACCAATGTTTCCATCAAGAACTTAAAAAGAGAGACAAAAAGTTTTAAGTTATCTATTTAAAGCTATCAGAGAACTGCTAAAGCAAAAGAATGAGAGGGACCAAGAATCCAAAGAGCAGGGAAGAAAAGACAGGAGGCCTGGTAAATGCAGCCACTTCTCCAAGGAAGCACTGGTTGATCAGGGAATATGGAAAGAGGCTGAGAATCAAGCTTTGCCTAGGCTGATGCCAGAGAACTGAGAAACCAGCGGAGCTTCAGGTGGTCTTGAGAGGCTACAGAGACAAAACTGGAAATGAAAGGAACAAGATCTAAGCGAGAAGGGGAAGTGTGAAGGATTTAAGCCTGACACAGAGCCAGTTTTCCCTTCAGGCTATTTTAAAATTCTGAAGCTACACAGGGAAGGAGGCTAAGAAGCTAAGAGAAAGTCTCTGAAAAGTAGAGTGGAGATTTTGGCAGTCTTATCAGGCTGAGGAGACATGAATTACAGTTCAAGCCCTGTAGAGGAACTGAACATATAAGACTTTCAGCATTCAATCCTGGATGACTATACCTTAGGAGCAGAGACTAATCAGAGGGAGAGAGACCTACCAACATTGCGACCCAGCCTCAACTCAGCTTAGTCCCCAACTGAATTAAAGTAATCTGCCCCCATTTATCTGCTAAGCCAAAAAAAGTATGAACCGTTTCTGCAGTCATATAACATCATCTGGAACATCATCAATATTTTATAATGTCTAGCACTCAGTTAAAAATTACTGGGCAGTCCAAGAGACAGGGCAATACAACTGAAAACCAAGGAAAAAAACACGTTGTGGTGACCCAACTATTAGAGTTACCAGATGAGACTGTATATAACCATGACTAATATTCTCAAGAAAACAAAAGATAAAAAAAATTCATCAAAAAGTCAGAATCTATTGGAAGAATCAAATGGAAACTCTACAATTAAAATATATAATTAATGACATTAAGAACTCACTAGATACATCAAAAGATAGGAATGGCAAAACAGAAAACGAGGCAATAGAAAATATTCGAACAGAAAGCAGCTCACAGACCAAAAAATAACAAAAAAATATAGAAAAGTGCCTACAAGGCATGTAAAACCCATGAAAAGGCCTGATACGTGCAATCTCAAAAGGGGAAATGAGTGAAAATGGGGCAGAGGAAATATATAATGTAAAGATGATGGCTGAGGATTTTCCAAAACTGATTAAAGACAACCACCCACAGATTCTGAGAAACCCTGCATACCCCAAGAAGGATAAATACAAGAAAACCACACCCAGGCATATCTTATTTAAATTGTTGAAAACCAAAGAAAAACATCTTAAAGGCAGTGTAAAAAAAGACACATTACTTTCAGGAAGCAACGATAACACTCAGAGCTGACTTCGAAAAGCCAGGTAACAATGAAATGACTAATTTTAAAAACCAAGAGAAAATAACTGCCAACCTATAATTCTTTAGCCAGTGAAAATATTCTTTACCAATGAAGGCAAAGATATTTTTAGATAGACAAAAACAGAAAAAAATTAGTCATCAGCAAACCTGAACTAAAAGGATTGCTAGAAAGTTCTTCAGACAGAAGGAAAACGATTTGAGATGAAAACTCAGAAGGAATTAGGAACAACGAAAGGGGTGAAGATGTGGGAAAATATAAGTGAACACTCTGCCAACAAAAGTAGTATCTTTAGATACATGTAAAATCAATATGTGCAATAATAAAATGGAAAAGATGGAGAGTCAGAGGAGCACTAATGGAGGAGTGGTTGAAGTAATTATTTCTATTGGATTGTTGTAAGTCAAAGGTACATAATTTTTAGGGTAAGCAGTAAAAGAATGCGTAACTAACAAGGTAATAGACAGTGAAACAGCATAATACAAAGGCAAGCAAGAGAAAAGAATGCAAAAGCTTTGGACAAATTAAAATCAAATAGTAAGATGGTAGATATAAACCCAAGTAGATCAGTAACTACATTAAATGTTAATGAACTATAAAACCTATTAAGTAAAAGAGTAAAATTGTTGAACTTGGTAAAAAGAAAAACAGGGAAAAAACTGCTCACAAAAAACATGGTTTCAATATAAGAACACAGACAGGTTAAAAGTAAAAGGAAGGTAAATTACAAACAATGCAAAAACCAACCAAAGAAAGAACAGACATTATGGCAAGAAGTCTTTCTAGAGATAAAGGTCATTTTATAAAGATGAAACAAAAGAATCAGTTCACCAACACTAAAAAGCAAATCTAAACATATATGCACCAATTAACATAGCTTCAAACTATTTTAATCAAAAATTGACAAAACTAGGCTGGGCACGGTGGCTCACACCTGTAATCCTAGTACTCCGGGAGGCAGAGGCAGGAGGAATGCTTGAGGTCAGGAGTTCGAGACCAGCCAGAGTAAGAGAAAGACCCCGTCTCTACTAAAAATAGAAAAAATTAGCCGGGCGTGGTGGTGAGTGCCTGTAGTACCAGATACTCAGGAAGCTGGGACAGGAGGATCGCTTGAGTCCAGGAGTTTGAGATTGCTGTGAGCTATGCTGATGCCACGGCACTCACTTTAGCCTGGGCAACAAAGTGAGACTGTGTCTCAAAAAAAAACAAAAAAACAAAACTATAAGGGAAAATACATAAATCTACAGAGTGCTGTACTTCCCTCAATAGGTGACTAAAGAGTGAGAAAAATTCTGTAAGAATATAAAAAATCTAAACAGCCCAATTACAAATCTGACCTAAATGACATATTTATAACCATGGCACCCAACAATGACTGGACCCTAGTTAACACACAATGAATCTTTTCCAAAATTGACCATATTCTGGGTTCTAAAGCAAGCCACAAATTTCAAACTACAGATGCTCCTCAACTTACGATGCGGTTACATCCTGACAAACCCATTATAAGTTAAAAATATCCTAAGTAGAAAATGCATTTAATATACCTAATCTACCAAACATCATAGCTTAGCCTTCCTTAGACATGCTCAGAACATTTACATTAGCTCACAGTGCTATGATAGTTTATAAATTTAATATACATTTATTTTTATTTTTATTTTTTTTAGAGACAGGGTCTTGCCGGAGTAGTTAGGACCACAGGTGCACATCACCATGCCCAGCTAATTTTTCTTTTTTTTTTTTTTTTGAGACAGAGTCTTGCTCTGTTGCCCAGGCTACAGTGCCATGGCGTCAGCCTAGCTCACAGCAACCTCAAATGATCCTTCTGCCTCAGCCTCCCGAGTAGCTGGGACTACAGGCATGTGCCACCATGCCCGGCTAATTTTTTCTATATATTTTTAGTTGTCTGATTGATTTCTTTCTATTTTTAGTAGAGACGGGGTCTCGCTGTTGCTCAGGCTGGTTTCAAACTCCTGAGCTCAAACAATCCACCCGTCTCGGCCTCCCAGAGTGCTAGGATTATGGGTATGAGACACCACGCCCAGCCAATTTCCTAGTGTGTTATAGTTACCTAAGATAGTAAGATTTGGGGGAAATAGGTAAAGGGTACACAGAATCTCTGTATTATTTTTGCAACTTCCCATGAGCCTATAATGATTTTAAAATTAAAGGTTAAAAATGTATTACATTCACATACTGACATATGCACATACAGCATACACTCATGCACATGTATGTCTTAAGAAAGTCTCAAACTTGCTTGGAACTCAGCAATACATAAAATTCTAAGCAATCACATACTCTTATATTAACTTATTAATTAAACCTCTATTGTGAGCCCCATCATGAATTACATAATTGATTTGAATGACTATTTTATGTTTCTGCCACTTGCTAGCTGTAAGTACCTTGAGCCATATCTCAGCTAGCATCTACTGACACTATAGTTCAGGCATTTACTGTTCAAACTGCCTTGCACACATTATCTCATTTAACCCTCACAACAATCCCATAAAGTAGGTACTATTATTATTAATCCCATTTTATAATACATGTGAAGAAAATGAGACATAGAAAACTTAAGTATGGCCAGGCACACTGGCTCACGCCTGTAATCCCAACACTTTGGGAGGTTGAGGCAAGAGGACTGCTTGAGGCCAGGGCCAGGAGTTCAAGACCAGCCTGGGCAACATAGTGAGACCTAGTCTCTACAGAAAATAAAAAAATTAGCCGGGCATGGTGGCATGCTTATAGTCCAGCTACTCAGGAGGCTAAGGCAGGGAGATCACTTAAGCCCAGGAGTTTGTGGTTACAGTTAGCAACGATGGCACCACTGCACTACAGCCTGGGCAACAGAGAGAGACCCTGTCTCAAAAAAAAAAAAAAAAAAAAAAAAAAAAAAAAAAAAAAAAAAAGAAAATTAAGTAACTTGTCCAAGATCATAGCCACAAAGACAGACTCAGGAGTCAATTAAACCTTGGCATTCTTATTCAGAACCCTTGTACTTAACCAATCTGTTCCACTTAACCTCTCTAAACTTCACTTTTCCTCTTCTGTAAAATGGTCTTAATAACATAAATAAAAAGATATAGTTAGCATATATAACACAATTAATAAATGATAGCTTAAAAAGAGATTAGAGAATAGTTGTAAATTAGTAGATCTGTAGCAGGCCTATGTGGTGGTTAAGAGGAACCCTGATGAACTCTCTGTTCGTAACTGTGGAATGTTTTTTGGTGTTTTGTTTTGTTTTCCTGAGACAAGGTCTTGTTAGGTTTCCCAGGCTGGACTCAAACTCCTAGGCTCAAGAGATCCTCCCACCTCAGCTTCCCAAGTAGCTAGAACCATAGGCCCGTGGAACTGTGCTGAGCTTGGAATGACATTTTTTAAAAGCAAAACAAAACATGGATCAATGTCAAAATCATTATGCTGGGTGAAAGAAACCAGACAAAAAAGTAGATACTGAATGATTCCATTTATATAAATCTCTAGAACAGTGGTCCCCAACCTTTTTTGGCACCAGGGATGGGTTTCACGGAAGACAATTTTTTCGTGGACCAGGGGCGGAGTTGCGGGGAGAGCAGACGGTTTCGGGATGATTCAAGCGCATTATATTTATTGTGCAGTCAAACCTCTCTAATGATAATCTGTATTTGCTGCTGCTCCCCAGCGCTAGCATCACCGCCTCAGCTTCACCTCAGATCATCAGGCATTAGACTCGTATAAGGAGCGCGCAACCTAGATCCCTCACATGCGCTGTTTATAGCATGGTTCCCGCTCCTGTGATACTCTAATGCCACCACTGATCTGGCAGGAGGCAGAGCTCAGGCAGTGATGAAAGTTATAAGGTACAGCTGTAAATACAGATGAAGCTTCCCTGGCTGACCTGCCATTCACCTCCTGCTGTTCCGCCTGGTTCCTAATAGATCATGGACCATACCAGTCAGCAGCCACCAACAATGACAGAAAGCAGATCGCGGTTGCTTGAAGCAGTGGATAGAGAGGGGTGGACTACAAAGGGGTATAAGGAAGTTTTTGAGGTGATGGAAATGTTCTATATCTTGATTATGGTGATGGTTTCACAGGATCTGTCAAAACTCCAACTGAACACTTTAAGTGAGCATAGTTTATTGTACATGCATTTTATCTCAATAAAGCTGTTACATAAAAACAAATCAAAACATTAATACTTTTCAAATAAACAAATTGCCTTGATCTTTTTGCTGAGGTTAACGATTTTTAACCTCAGCAAAATCTAAATTAAATAAGATAGACTGAATACTGATAAGTTGAGAACAAATGTATAACGTAAGGAATACTATTAAAGTTGTATGAAGTAGAAAAAAGGAACTTTTAACTGATTGGATTTTAAAAGAATCTTACTGAGTAGTTCCCGTAACAGTAATACTTTCGTTCACTAAATCAAGACCAGGATATAGGAAGTTTACAAACTGGAAAGTAACTTTCTAAAATTAAATTTCTGGTTTCTACAACAAAGGTGCACTACAGGGAACCTTCCATTCTTTGTTCAAATTCAAATCAACCAAGCCTTTGTGCTCCCACTCTCTTTCTTCTTTCAAATTTCCATTCCTGTTACCATAGGAACCTGCTAGCTGACAAGCCTTCAAGCATAGCAACAGCCCAAGCTTAGCAAGGGTGTGCAAAAGGGACAGAGTCAAAGGCCAAAATTTGACTCATGAGAATCAGAATTCCAACCTCTGTCACTGTACAAAGGGTCTGGTAACCATAGAAACTATACCCTACTGGGTTTGGGAATATTATAACTAAATTTGCTAAATGTGAAACCAAATGTGGAATAGTCTTGAAAATTCAAAAATGGTATTCATAGCTATTTCAGATCCAAATTAGAATAAAAAATTATTCAAAGAGAACTTTTTAAAATAACTTCAAGTGACTAAAAATAACACCTTTTAAAAATCTTTTTGTAACAGTACAATGCTTAATGAGAAAAGGTCCAAAACTTTAAGAATTATATTTAAAAACCTCTAGGTTTACAAAAACAGCTTTAATCCCATAGATTTCTTTTTCAAATCTTAATTTTTAAAAATGTCCCATGATAGCATACTTTCCAATAGTCTTTCAGTGAGTTTGCAGAAATCTGCCATTACCACAGGGCATATTTATCTTCGCAAGCCAAAGCAGAGTTCCCAGAGCAATCCATAAATATGACTTTTCTTTTGGAAGTAAACTTTTGATATTTACAATATCATGGACAGTTCTGAATTATGGTCTGTCTCAGAAGGTAAAACTTTACAAACCAAATTCTACTACATTTAATAATTTAATTTAAAACAAGTATTTTTAAGGTCTTCCTTTAAAGTGATTTGTCACACAAGAAAATCAAATTAAAACTGCCATTTTTTTCCCTAAAGTCAGAAATGACCAAGTGCAATTCATTCTCCACTACTCGTATGTACCCTTTTCAACTTAGAAGCTTCTTAATTCCTGCCTGGTTCCCCTCTTCACACAACAGGCTTCTCAAGCCACTTCCCTAGATATTGTGTGTTTAGGGGAAACTACCTTATTAATATTAATCTCAACAAAAAATAATAGGAAATTAGATCTTCTGGATAATACATGTATTCTAAAGATTTAAAACATGAATTCTACAAATAAATATTAATAAAGTTCATTTTTTAAAAAGTCTATCCACAAAACGTTAAGTTATTGTTGCACGGGAGTACATTATACCATTCTCTTAAAAAAACAAAAATCAGTCTTTCAAGGTTCAAACACCATCTGCAACTTGAAGCTTTCACTGACCCCCTCCCCCCATATGTGATCCTTCTCTCTTTAAATCCCCTTACCATTTTGTCTATTTTGTGGCATTTACCAACTTCTTCATTTGTTATAGTCATTCAATCAAAATATGTTTAATAAATACTAAATCTTAGGCCCTACACGGGGAACTAGACAAAAAAAGAACAGTTGAGATTTTTAAAAATAAAATTTCTTTACTAATTTTGCTATTTTTAAAGCACAATGTGTTTCTTATGGAAAAATCAGAAAATACAAATAAAAATGAAGAACATAGAAAACACAAATAAACTGTGCTAATTTAGAATTCAGGAACAACCACTGTTGACCTTGGTAAAAATCCTACCAAATCACTTACTCTTCATGAACATGCATTTTTTTCCCCAACAAAACCAAGATGATACATTATTTTTTATTTACCCCTCCTTTTTTTTTTTTTTTACTTAACAATGGATCAAGTACAACAGAGTTCTGACAAGCAAAGATGGGGGGTATTTATGCAGAAGGAACATAAAAGACCTAGAGACAGGAAAGTTGTGTTGCTTTATTCCTTTGCTTAATCATATCGCTTATAAATGCAAACACATAATGTTGAAAGCTTTAAGTCACTTTAATTAAAAAAAAAAAAAGTAAAGTAAAATACTAGTGTTCAAAGGTATGTATGTGGTAACCTTAGTATTATAATTACCATCACCATCCCCACCAACCATACTACTATTTACAACCCCAGGAGATTCAAAGCTTAGGTACGGCACCAAAACTATGACTACTGACACCTCTAAGAGATTTATAGTTTATAAGGTTCATGAATTCAAACATTTATTTAGCAGTTAATATGTGTAAAGCATACAAAGATAAATAGGATAAGCTCTGCTTCCAAGGAGTTAAAATTCTTGCAGAAAGATAAAAATGTAAACAATTCCAACAGAATAATATACACACTAAAATAGAGGTACATATAAAACATATTGGTAAGTATGGATAAGAGAGTCACTAACTTCTGGGCATCCCAGGTTTCACATCCAAACCAGGCCTTAAAAATTAAATAAGATATCACCGAAGAGGATATTGGGGCCGGGTGCAGTGGCTCACACCTGTAATCCTAGCACTCTGGGAGGCCGAGGCGGGCGGATTGTTTGAGCTCAGGAGTTCGAGACCAGCCTGAGCAAGAGCAAGACCCCGTCTCTACTAAAAATTGAAAGAAATTAATCGGACAACTAAAACTATATAGAAAAAATTAGCCGGGCATGGTGGCGCATGCCTGTAGTCCCAGCTACTCGGGAGGCTGAGGCAGAAGGATTGCTTGAGCCCAGGAGTTTGAGGTTGCTGTGAGCTAGGCTGACACCAGGGCACTCTAGCCCAGGCAACAAAGCAAGACTCTGTCTCAAAAAAAAAAAAAAAAAAAAAAAAAAAAAAAAAAAAAAAAGGGATATTGGAAGAGCCTTCCAGGCAGAGACAGCATTTGCAAAGACTTGGCAGATTTAAGGAGTGCCAAGAAGTTCTGTGCAACTGCGATGAACAGAGATTCTGAAGAGTAATAAAGCTAGGAGAATAAGTTGGAGCCAATTTGTGAATGTCTATCATGTTTTGGATTTGATTTTCTGGGAAAGGGTTGGCAATGATTTTTTTTTTTTTTTTTGAGACACTGTCTTGCTCTGTGCCCAGGCTGGAGTGCTGCAGTGGTGCGATCATAGCTCAGTTGCAACCTCCAACTCCTGGGCTCCAGCAATCCTCCCACCTCAGCCTCCCAAGTAGCTGGGACTACACGTACAAGCCACTATGCCCAGCTAAATAAAAAAATTCTATTAAAGTCATTCCTCAAAATTAAAATGAAACATATGAACCTAACTGTGCATTGAGTTTACATGGAGAAAAAGTATTTAAGCGACTTTAAAACACAATAATTTGACAGTACATCCTTGGTGAGATATATCCCTAAGGAGAAAAAGAAGTACAAATCTTAAAACTGCCTTCGGTAATCATATTGTTAATAATAATATTGCCATTATTATTCTGAAACTACATGTGAATAAAGCTTCAGTATAAGAGAGAAATAAAAATAAATTTAAAGATGTTAAATAAAAACCCTGCAATATCAGGATAAACTCATGAGGATTTTCTCCTAAAAAAAAAAAGTATTTCCTAACTTTGTCTAGGAAAAGGTCCAAAAATGACGAGCCTAGTATCAACAGTCTTAGCACACAGATAGTAGTCTCTAAGTATCATTCCCAATTAAAAGGAACCAGTGCTCCCTAAAGAAACTGATAATTCAAGGTTCGAGGCAGAATGTTATGAAGTAAACTTGGACCATACCAGAAAGCAAAAGACCACTAGGATGGTGTCAAAAACACTCAGAAGCTACCATGTAAAGGATCCCACCACCACAGATGGAACATTCTGAGCCCCAATAAGAAAAACTGCAACAGATTAAAAACACATCAAATATGTTAATCCATGAGTTAATAATGGAACTTAAAAAAAAAACCAAAAACCCTCATTGGTCACTTTTAGAGGATGCTTGGGGATCAATTCATTATTCTAAAAACTAATAAAGAGGAATGAGCAAGTATTTATCCTGTCTTTCTTATATAAACTGTATATGAGAGTAACCAATAGCTAATGAGAGGAAGTTTCTGTTTATAAAGTATTCCAGCTGAGAAATGAAGAAAGTGAATTAGAAAATCACCATTTCTCAAATCCCTAGTAAAATTATTGATCTAGGAAGTCATCACTGGCTGCTAACATTATAAAAAGAGTAATAATCTGATATTATGTGCCTTCTGGTAGGAGTATACTACCTATGAAGTATTCTCCCCCGAAAAAAGCATACCCCAAAACAAACCAGAATCTACTCATATAAAGCCTTCAGAAACTCTATAGGACAAATATAAGAAAAAAAGGATAAGGGAAAGGGAAGGAAAAATCTATAAATTAAAAGCAACTGATCAGACACACCAATTGAATGCAATGTATGAACCCTGGTTTCAAAAAGCCAATAAAAAATAATTGTGAAACACTCAAGGGTAATTTGAACATTAATTTGATACTTGATGATACTGAGGAAGTAACGAAGGTATTGTGTTTATATATTTTGAAAGAGAGCTTAATTTTTAGAGACATGTACCAAAACATTTATGGATGGAATTTTGCTATCTGGGATTTGCTTTGAAGTTGTGCATGCAGCCACAATGAAACAAAACTAGCTATGAGTTGGTAATTTTTAAAGCTGGATAAAGGGTATATGGCGTTCATTAAGTTATTCTATCTATATCAGTATATCACTGAAAATTTACATAATAAAAATTTTCCTAAATAAAAAGCTAAAATATGGGCTGGGCACGGTGGCCCACACCTGTAATCCTAGTATTCTGGGAGGCTGAGGTGGGAGGATTGCTTGAGGTCAGGAGTTTGAGACCAGCCTGAGCAACAGTGAGACCCCATCTCTACTAAAAATAGAAAAAATTAGCCAGGCGTGGTGGCACATGTTTGTAGTCCCAGCTATTCAGGAGGCTTAGGCAGGAGGATTGCTTAAGGCCAGGAATCCGTGGTTGTGGTGAGCTATGATCACACCACTGCACTCTAGCCAGGGCAACAGAGCGAGACTGTCTCAAAAAAAAAAAAGCTAAAATATGAGTTTGGATAACCAGGAGACTGGTTTGAACATACTTTGTTCTTAATGAACCATAAAAGATAACAACAATGTTCAAAGCTTTTAGGTGTCCCTATGAGTATCTATTCCACTGCCAGCTTCCCATGCTCCCATGAAAAGAAAACCTTAAATAATAGAAAATTTTTAACAAAAATGACAAAGGAAAACATTGAAAAGGAGGCAAACACAAACCATCCCAGGAGTTTTTCCTCTGATTTGCCTATGGAGGGCTAGTTTCCAGGAAAAAAAAAAAAAAGAATAGACAAGCAATCAGCCTCCCAAAGAGACTAAAGATTGCTCATTATACACACTAACTGAAATTAAAGAACAGGGTGACAGGCACACAGTATTCACATAGCACTTTAACTTTTTGAAGTTCTTTGATATAAATTGCCCCATCTGATCTTAACAATAACCCTACAAAATGGACAGGAGAAAAATTCACTTCCTAGAGGAAACCAACACAAAGAGGTCTCAAAACTAGTTAGTGACAGAACACAAGTCTCCTATCCCTGTTCTAGCGCTTTGTCCACGAACCTGTTCTCTTCCCATCCAATTTGGTTTAATTATTCAGTTTGGGGAAAAGCCTGCCCAGATTCCTTTTACTACCACTAGAGTCGTAAACACCTGATAATATGTGGCTCAGTAAAAACAGTACTGACAATTTGTTGATTTTTGCTCCATGCTGGACAGTTCCCAGAAATTTATTTAGCAATTTGGACAGCTCAAAATGGCTTAGGAAACTCAGAAATGAGGAAATTTTTTTCCTATCAAAAGCCACTGATACTCAGGGTGAAAAGAGAAACATCAAGTTAACAATTTAGAAAAATTTAACATGGGTGTTAGCGTATAGATATGCATGTTCTGGAAGGTAGGGACAGAGAAACATATTAGCAAGGGCCTTTTCCAACTTAATGGACTGACAATTATCCCATTTATTTAAACATGTCCCAATTTCAATGGAAGTACAGACAAGGAACCCTCTAGACAACACAAGAACATTCAATTCGTTGATTGTGAAGAATTAAATTTAAAATAACCCAGATTCTGCACAGGTACTCATTTTAACTCACCAAATATCAGTAAAGGAAAGGAGGCTTAAAGCCTGGGCCTGCTGAAAGATGCTATAACTAGGAAATTCTCTTTCCATTCATCCAGTCTCACAGTGAACACTCAAGAATGTGCTGGGATTGTCTGCTCGAATTACTTGCTCCTGGATCAGTAGAGGGATAGAGGTGGAGGGTGTCGGCAGCAGCTCTGAGCATGCTGTGTTGTCTGCTGAGTTTCCATGTCTTTTGCTATTACAGGAACTTTACACTTTCAAACTGTATCTGATGATTCTTTTTGTCAGTGGCATCACTCTCCTGGTAAGACAACCATGCAATAAGCAACTATCCCTAACATTACTTCAAGTCACTAGAGCCTTCTCTTAGAAACTATTATTGACTTAGGTACTCTCCCTAGAACGTCTGAAATTCAAACAGAGGTAATCCCATTGCCCCTAAAATATCTCAACTACTTGGGCATATTTGAGAAGAGGGTAGAGAGAGCCTACTATACCATCATTATGAATGAACCTACAACTAGGGATGCAAGTTCTCTGGAGCAAATACATCTTTCTAGTACTTTCCTTTAGTAATTTAGAAATGGAATTTGGAACAGAATTAACATTTGTGAATCATCTAATGTGTACCATGCATTGTGCCAGCTACTTTATAAATCTCTCATTTAATCCTAACAAGCCTTCATGGTATTTTTGTTATTATTGCCTTTTCACAAATGAAGAAAACAAAGATCAGGAATGCTAAGTAACCTGTCCAAAATCTTAAACCTACTACATGGCAGAGTCAAAAGTTGAACCCAAGACAGTACAAACATCTTAATGACTTGCTTCTTACTACCTTATCTGCTTTCCAAAGGAGTTATGACTTATAATGATACCAGAAATAAAGGTATTTCTAATTCAAATTTTTACGAGAAATCAACAGCTTTAATACATAGCAAAGAATATCATGCCTGGAAGCAACTTATTGCATTAAACCAATACCTATTTTCATGTATTCTAATCTGACAGTCTATACCAAATGTCTTTATCAGTTAGACCTTGCATATTCAAAGGAAGAGCAGAAAATGCTTTGTTAAATCTCCATAGCATTTTCAAATATTTGAAATATATAAGATACTCCTCCATTTCAAAATCTGTGAATAATCTTTCTACAAAATTTCCCAGAAAGATATATGCTAGTCTACCTCAAAGCAATGAACCTTTGAGTTTTACCATAAAATGAAGAATTCCAAAATACATAGGCTTCCATTTGCTGAAAGCACTATAAAAATGGATTAAAATCTAAAGTATAAAGCCTTCCCTCTAAATTATGTAGCCACATTAATACAAGAACATGGATAAATGTAAAAGCTATCACTTACAGAGTACTTACTATGTGCCAAGTACTTTACACATGTATTTTCATTTCCTCCCTTACAAAAGCCTCTGCAATTATTATTAGCTCTATTTTGCAAGCAAGGAAACTAAGGTGAGAAAGTTCATATAACTTGGCCAGAGTAACACAGCTAGAAAGTGTTGGAGGCTAGAATGGAAATCCAGGTTGGTCTAACCCCAAAGCCCAGGCTCTTTACAGCCACTGTTTACTGCCTCCCAGTTCTTATCTGGTAAATATATCCTTGTCCTCAATTCTGAAACCATTATAAACACACATACACATTTACTTTAACCTATTATTAACTATATCCATGAATTTGTCATAGTTTCTAAAGTAAAATCATTAAGAAGTGCCTGAAGAATTATCATTAGAAAAATTCAAATAAGGCAACAAATTTTCATAATTCTGAGAGATCAAGAATGGATAATTCATGTGACAAAAACTTCTTCATTGCATGGGAGTTATTTTTAAATTGATAAGAACATGGTATGACCAGGAAATCATTTTAAGCATTTAAGAAAATTCGAGGCCAGGTGCGGTGGCTCGCACCTGTAATCCTAGCACTCTGGGAAGGCCGACACAGGAAGATTGCTTGAGCTCAGGAATTTGAGACCAGCCTGTGCAAAAGTGAGACCCCGATCTCTACTAAAAAATAGAAAAATGAGCAGAGCACAGTGGCACATGCCTATAGGCCCAGCTACTTGGGAGGTTGAGGCAGGAGGATTGCTTGAGCCCAGGAGTTTGAGGTTGCAGTGAGCTATAATGACACCACTGCACTCTAGCCCAGGTAACAGAGTGAGACTCTGTCTCAAAAAAAAAAAAAAAAAAAAAAAAAATTCGAATACTGTAAACCAAAGGTTGAACAGAACAAATCATTTTTTAAAAATCACATTATACTTAAGGACTGAACTGTGAATAATAATATATTCTGCTCTTGGCTTTTGTTTTTTTTTTTTGAGACAGAGTCTGGCTCTGTTGTCCTGGCTAGAGTGCTGTGGTGTCAGCCTACCTCACAGCAACCTCAAACTCCTGGGCTCAAGCGATCCTCCTGCCTCAGCCTCCCGAGTAGCTGGGACTACAGCCATGAGCCACCATGCCCGGCTAATTTTTTCTATATATATTTATTTTTACTTGTCCAGATAATTTCTTTCTATTTTTAGTAGAGACGGAGTCTCGCTCTTGCTCAGGCTGGTCTCGAACTCCTGACCTCGAGCGATCCACCCGCCTCAGCCTCCCAGAGTGCTAGGATTACAGGCGTGAGCCACCGCGCCCGGCCTATATTCTGCTCTTTATCTAAAGATTTTATTAATATTAGCCAAAATACAGAAGAGATGTAATCATAACTTGGACAATTTTAAACTTCTGAATGGCTATTATCGCCCATGTTTCGCCATTCCAAATTTCTTTAGAAAAGTATAATGTCTGAAACAAAACAAAAAAAAAGCCAACAGTAACATTCCCTAAACATGAAATCCTTCAGTCTGTTAGTATCTGAACCAAAACATATAAATCTTTAAATGTACAAGATATTGTTTAAATAGCGTATTCTTCTGTTATCAAACACATTCGTTAGATTAGTTGACAGGACAATGTAAGAGTCATTTTCTAAGAATTGTCAAAGAACAGATCGAGTCTTACCTCCATTGCTAAAGCTGCTGTCTGTTGGTCATAATGATTCAGAAGATTAGGCATGAAGGTAGTATTATAAGGCAAATCTTGGCACATCCTCAAGGTAATAGGTTCACAAGAAAACAAACTGTGCCCACCTATATGCCTCACAAACATAGTCAAGGGCCAGAGATAGAAGACTATCCAACTCATAGCCATCCTTCCTCGATCTGAATGAGATTCGGATGATCAGGGCGTATTCAATATGTATTTTAGATCTTTACACACCTGCAGGTCTCGGCTTGAAAGTACTTCTATATCTTACTGCTAAGTTCTTCAAATAGTTAAATACTCTTTGTGCTGTTAGAGGTTCGTTAGCTTGGTCTCACAAAAGGCATTTGTTTTTGGTTTCACAATATGGGAAAATGACATCATCTTGTCTCTTCTTTTCATTTTATTACATAGGGCACATCTGGCCAACAATCAAGTTGATCAACCACATTCCCAAACAACAGATTCCATCTTAGGAGAAGAGCTATTTCTTCCTTTGATTGAAATATCTGAAAAATATTATTTAAAAAATGAGAGAAATTAGTCATTTCCTCTTAAAATATTGTGAACTTCACATTGAAATCTTTGACAAGAGATAACATACTGACCAAATAGATAAAAATACATGGGTACTTCATAAAGATATAATATGGTTTTTCTACTTTATCATTCATGTTATAGATACACTAAAATAATCCTTACATGGCATTTAAAGACTAATTTTTCTTCCCTCAGTTGCTTATATAACGCATGGTTTAACTTCTCATCTATGACAGCAATTTTTCATTTGTCACAAGATGTAAATTGATCCATTTTGAAAAATTCTTAAGCTGTTGTCCTAAATTTTATTTAAATGGTATCAATTATACTTATAACCTAAATTATTGAATTTGAAATTTATTATGTGTTCTAATCCTTAATAGCATATTTTTACATTAGTTAACAGAAGCCATCTGTGAAAGGGTCTCAAAATTAAACCAAAAGATATAGACTCAAGCCTCTTACAAGCTGTGTGAATGTAATCACTTAATTTCTTTGAATCCAGAATTTTTCTTCCTGAAAATGATTCTAATACCACCTCTCTCACAGGGATGATGTATAAGTGAATCATGAGAAAATGTACACCTAAGTACTTTATAAATGGTTATGCAGCATCAAGTATTTTTACTACTGAATTACAGCTGATACAAATGCTACCTCTGTCAACCACTACTAAACTGACAAATAGAAGGTTATAAAAGTAATACCAGGAAATTTTCCCAATATTGCATCATCGTTTTGGACTGCGCAAAAATTTAATACCATAGATATAGCCCTTGAATTAGAAACATTTAACAAATGGCCATTACATACAGCTAGACTGCAGAGAATAGAAATCACCCCTAAAAAGTCACAGCAGAAATAAGAATAATTCCCAGTTATCACTTCCATTGAGCTTTAGAATTTCTGACATGCCCCTACCTTTTCAGGGTTGGGAGGGTATGGGTGAAACGAAAGGCAGGTCTGGTAGGAAAAAAAGCAAATTCTAAGCTATCACATTCTTATTTGGTTTAGTAATGACATTAGTTTTATTTGATTTTGTTTCATATGCATTGGATATTCTTGTGTTTGTTGTGGAAAGCCTACGTTGGGAAAGGATGAGAAATTCAGATTCAGAAATTCTCAGAGACCCAGGTTAACAGGACAACTCGAATACTAGTACCCATGATAGCTTAGACCTTGACACCTGGAATTGGTTTGGCTTAAGGAAGAAAATAAACTGCTCTTTGTGCACTACCAATGACTGGGACCTCTACATCCAAAGTATCACTGACTAGGCAGAAAACTATTTGGAGGAAGCAAAACAGTCCCTGAATCTTCCCAATTTCTCCCTCTAGTAGATGGTCTTGAGTGGTGGAAGGGAAAAGGAAAGTCTGCAGCCTCTAGAATTAGGAAAACTAAGGTCATGAGCAATCCCTGCTCAAAAAGCCTAAATCTCCCTGTGATCTGTCTACATCAGAGATTTCTGTCACAACTTGTTGGCCTGCCATTTTTTCTTCCTCCTTCAGGTTGGCCCCAGAAATGTTAAGACCTGGCTATAGAAAACTAATATTAACCATAATTAAAAACATATTTGAGCTTAATTACCATGTAGCACAGCAATAATTATGCATATCATTAAATATATGTAAAATAACTGCTGAAAGCTTTGATTAGTTTTAAAACATCCATGTGAATTCAATCTTTGTAGTTTACAGCTTATGCAGCATGTTCATCTGCTTGCAACTAAAAAACAAAATTAAAGAGAACATTGCTCCCTACTAAATATGTATACAATATCAAGAATTTCAAAAATTTCACTTAGACTAATCTATTTTCAAGCCATTATAGGCTTCAAATTAACGGTTCAAAGAAGACTAATACCCAAGACTTGAGGAAGAAACTGAGCGATATCTCACTGGGTTTTTAAAACTAGATGAAATGCCTCCTTATACTTCTGCCTACTCCATCTACTTTATTTGCTTTTCTCTCGATTCTTTTTGCCTCACTTGCAAGTGAGGCTTCCCACCTTATTTTAAAAGAGCTTCCACATGTCATAGTATGACATCAAAATTACCACATTTCAAGACACTTTTATAAAATCTATTATGTTAAGCTGTAGAAAGACAATCTTAATATAGCAAGATTGTAGTTTATGATTATTAAAAGGGAAAAAACAACGGAATTCATGGAGATAAAAAGAAAACAGGCAGAATATAGATCTTATTTTAAGAATTTTCATTTCCCCAAAATAACAGTTCTCTAATTTTATAAAGTGTAGCAGATTGATGGACCCTCTGCAGGTCTCAGAAATCTGAATGCTGGAGAAAGATATTCTGACGACTACCTCAGGTTACAAGTGCTCCGTAAGTCAGGTCTTGAGAAATGTTATCCTAAAATAGAATAATTAAAAAGAGTAAAGGTAATATTTGTATATAATTATATGCACAAAGTAAATTTTAAAATAAAAGCACATAAAGAATAACACTTTGATAGAAAGATGAGCAAAGAACATAAATTTACAAAAGAAATACAAATAGCCAATAAACACATGAAAAGATATTCAACTTTACTAATAATAAAAAATGCAAACATGAGATAACAGTTTTGCCAACCAAATGGGCAAAAATAATAATGATAGAACACCATACAGGAAAGGGCATAGGGAAAAGAACATTTTCAACGTTTCGACATTTTCAAATACTACTGGTAGGAATGCAAACTAGTTGGTACTTTTTACAAAAAAAGGGCTACTTATATCGAAAGCCCTTAAAATGTGCACAATCTGATCCAGCAAATCTATTTTACGATTTATTCTAAAAAAGTAAACACACAAGTATACTAATGAAGCATAGCCAAAATATTAGTACAGGCTGGGCACTGTGGCTCACAGCTATAATCCTAGCACTTCGGGAGACTGAGGTGGGAAGATTGTCTGAGGTCAGGAGTTCAAGACCAGCCTGAGCAAGAGTGAGACCCAGACTCTACAAAAAAAAAAATAGAAAAATTAGCCAGGCATGGTGGTGCACACCTGTAGTCACAGCTATTTGGGAAGGTGAGGCAGGAGGACGGCTCAAACCCAGGATTTGAGATTGTGGTGAGCTATGATAATGCCACTGCACTCTAGCCTGGGAGACGGAGCGAGACTCTGTCTGAAAAAATAACATCTTTATAACAATAAAAAAATGGAAACAACCTAAAAGTCTACCACTAAGGGATTGGTTAAATTATGGTACAATCATATAATGAAATATTATAGTCACTAAAATGATGAGCATAAACCTATACTTATTGACATAGTAAGACAGTAACAAAAAGTAAAAAATTAAGGCCAGGCGCAGTAGCTCACATCTGTAATCCAGCACTCTGGGAGACTGAGGTGGGAGTACTGCTTGAACTCAAGAGTTGGAGACCAGCCTGAGAAAGAGTGAGACCCCTGTCTCTACTAAAAATAGAAAAATTAGCCGGGCATCCGAGCTATTCAGGAGGCTGAGGCAGGAGGATCCCTTCAGCCCAGGAGCTTGAGGTTGCAGTGAGGTATGATGACACCACTGCACTCTACCCATGGCAACAGAGCGGGACTCTGTCTCAAAACAAAAACAAACAAAAAAAAGCAGTTTACAAGACAGTGTGTACATATATCCCATTTTTGTCAGAAAAAATATGTACACATAATAAAACTTTTAATTGTTTAAAAATATTATAGCTACTACATGGGATTTTATAAAAGAACCCATGGTACATTATTTTGTGTAGGAATAATTAACGCTGCTAAATCTGTAACTGTGTGCTGATTAGCTGACAAGAATACTAGTTGAATGACTGGTTTATTGGCTGTTAATTAAAGTAACAAGCCAAGAGGCACACACTACTGCCCTAACGTAGGTAGCAAGAAAAGCAAATAAGTGATCATCAATTTAGTATGAGTCAAAAACTGATTTTCAATACTGAAAAAAAAATCAGATCACCTATCAACTGAATCAAATGGTATGCGCATTATTTAAAACTCCCCCACGCCTCCCCAAACAGGATCCCGCTCTGTCTCCCAGGCAGGAGTGCAGTGGCAGAATCACTGTTAACTGTGGCCTCAAACTCTTGCCCTCAAGTGATCCTCCCACCTCAGCCTCCCGAACTTTGCATATTATGGGTGTGAGCCACTGCACCCAGCCATAAACTTTTAATACATATTCCAAATTACTCTTCAATAATATAACGAAATATCTGCTTCTTATCAGGATCATGCGAATGTATCATTTTTCCGAAGGTAGGGGCATCCATGAAAATGCTTTAAGTTGAAGTGCCAGACCTGCAGGACATAGCAAAGATTCTGAACCCAAAGAGATCCTATCAAAATACAGCAACTCATTAAATAAAGGTTAACAGCTGTTTTTGGCATTCTTATTGATATTATCGTTTTTTTTTATTACAGGAATCTGCAGTATTTCAAATGAAAAAAGGGACCTACTAGGTTAGCATAACTGGAGTAAACAGCTTTAGAGGCTAGGCGGGGCCCAGGGCTATGGCAACACCTGTTCACACCCTACCTGTAGGAAAAGAGACACATTCACTTCTCCATACAGCAATATTAAATATTTGGAAAACTGATTTCAGATTAAGTAACTGGGTTAACATTCCATCAGAAAACAAAAAGGACTATGAATATACAACACATCAGGAATCTGATATTCCCCAATTATTATCAGCTTTCTTTTGATAATAAAAAGTAAAAGCTCTTGGCAGTGCAGTGGCTCATGCCTGTAATCCTGCGACTCCAGGAGGCCAAGGCGGGAGTATTGCTTGAGCTCAGGAGTTCGAGAGCAGCCTGAGCAAGAGTGAGACCCCAGCTCCACTAAAAATAGAAAAACTTAGCCGGGAACAGTAGCACATGCCTGCAGTCCCAGCTACTTGGCAGGCTGAGGCAGGAGGATTACTTGAGCCCAGGAGTTTGAGGCTGCTGTGAGCTAGGCTGATGCCACAGGCACTCTAACCTGGGCAACAGAGTCGAACTCTGTCTCGGAAAAAAAAAAAAAAAAAAGTAAAATCCCTTAAAATAAAATCAACTGAGTATTTGTCCTGAAGGACAGCAATAAAGGGAGGGGATGCAACCCTGAAAGACTGTTTTCCCAGGCTGGCTACAAAGCCAAACCCAGAGCTGGTCTAGGGGGTTCTGCAACAAAAGATTATGTTCAGCAATTCTATCCCAATTTGCACTTTCTTTACAGAAAATGATTCATTTTATTCCGTTTAGATTTCACTTTCCTGACACCCTATAAATACAGGTAACATTTTGCATTTCCAATTTAGAAATACCACCTAAAGGTTGCCTCAAATTAAACGCTGGATACACACTGGCTACGGTGGGAACAGAAGGCATATTCTTTGTCTTCTTTCAGACTCATTTTCCAAGAATGCATTGCAAGGATTAACAATGACCCATCTCTAAATAACATCTTTTCTCAAGGAAATTATTGTCTTGTTAGAGAGACAAAATATACGCTTAGAGTATACTCGTTACTAGACTGTTACTTTCCTTTTCCTAAAATTTATATAGCCTTTGGTCCTTTGTTGTCTATTTAAAAAATACATTCATTCTCAAAATACTGCCTCCTAGTTGCTACAAGAAAGTTTATACAGCTTCATATTCTCAGGACCTAGATTTCTACTAATCTCAGAGTATCTCTTTTCTGACCTTTCCTATTTCATCTCTCTAATTTTTAAAGTCTATCTTGTCATCTGCTGATTACAAGTAACCTAATCTAATGTGTTGAGTCATACACACACACACAGTCTCAAAACTAAAATAATGGGTGGTAGCCATCAAAATTCAGTCCAATTTAAAAATTATTAATTACTAAGACTAAAGAAAAGAGAAGATCTTTTAAAATAAACCTGAAAATAAAACTAGACAGTTAAAAGATGGATAGATTATGGACTTGAGGCTACCCAGCTTCCCTTTCCAATTAAAATCTTTCAGAAAATTCTCTAATATCAAGCACCTGCTTTTTCCCCTTAACAAGGTTGTATGCTTTGTATGCATTGACTACAGAATTCTTTCAATGAGATAAAATTTGGGAATAGGATCTGGCTTTTCGGGCCCATTAGCCTTGTTATATTTATCCCAAACTTCATTTGCAATGTGTTCCTTGAATCCAAACTGTCAATACTCCTCAGCATGATGAATTGGAAAGTAAAAAGAGGGAATTCATTTTTGACATAACAGATAAAACTTTTTCCTAGCCAGTGAAGAGCTGTTACTCTTCAAACATTTGTTCCTTATAAAACTATCACTACTGAAAACCTCATTTCTCTCAAGACCCTGCTACACAGCTTTCCCCCATCTATACCGAATAATTTCTCCAGTATGTATTTTCTAAGCCATTCTTTTTGTCTTATTGCTCTTTGGGGGCACAGCTGTGGTTTTAATAAGGCATAATTCTACAGTTCTGGGGGTAAAATAAATAAAAACCTTGAGGCCCAAACCGCTAATCCCTGTGAAAGAAGGTAAAGATGTGGTAAGAACTGTTTCCTACCACGTCTCCTAAAAAAAAAAATTAAAGTCAACAGCAGCCTAACATCGACAAACTAATACGCTCAGAGTTTTACTATCAAACTAACATGAAATATAAGTTGGGTAGATTTTTTCCTAAGGTCAAGTGGGAAACATACGGACTTATTGTGAGCAAAAAACTACTCTCTCCTTCCCCAATGACAAAGCTTTCGCTTTGTACCATACAAAGAAAGAATGTGCACTTTGCTATTAAATTCCCCTCAATCCTCTCTACTTCAAATATCTCAATCATGAAACTCCCAAGAAAAATCCACCTAAATGCTCAAAGCACAAAATAAAGCTCAAAGGAATATAGTAGCTAAGATGAGGAAAGAGCCTACAGTCCTTTCTTCTCCTTTTATTAATGGGACACTGCTACAGATTTAAGAGAGACGCAGCCAGAAAATATTTGTAGCGGATGTGGGGGGAAAAGCAAGAAGAAAGAGGGCAGAATGGTAGGTTTTATCAATAATTTACTTATTTTCCTAACAGAGTGAGAGCATGGGAGAGGCAAGGTAACAGGAGGGCTGTGTCTTAGTTATATTTTATCTTCAGCTCCATCCTTCCAACCCCACCCAGTCCAGCTTTTACACCTGTTTTGTATGCTCCCTAATTCTGAATCTTTTTACCTTTATTTTGTGGTTTGGTAGTTCAAGCAGATGGGGTTTTTTTTCCTGGAGGAAAAAGATAGTATTGACTTGTTTAAAAGTAAAGATACAAAGTGTTATCTTCAGGAGTACCACTTCTTAATAAAACAACTAAGGCTTTCTCCTCCCTTCCCAGCCTATAACGCCACAAGGGCTACCAGCACACCAGCAAAGGCTAAAAGAAGGGTGAGGGAGGCCGGTAATACCCCGGGGTCGCTGAGGTCTTTGCTTGCTTGCTCATATGGTAGTGGCTCTGCAAAGTAACTCAACTCCTGTAAATACACAATCCAGGTCTATCAAAGCCACTTTGACAAAATAAGATTTTGTTTGAATACGTTCACATAGCACTCGCTGATGCAGCTGGTCTGCTCTGCTGCTGCATCTACCTAAATTCAGAAGGGAACCACAATTCAAATTCTCATTTTACACTGGGCAAAAAACTGGACCTCTTTTATGAGGCAGAACTCTTTAAACTGTAAGTCTACTCCTCCGTCTAAATTAATGGCATGTGGCTTTTGTTCTTTAAAAAAAAAAAAAAAAAGCCCTCTTTCTCTTAGGGGAGAGATCTAACTCCAAGACTCCTAAGATGTGAAAGCCTCTAGGAAGATGTTTACATTTCTTGAAATGACACAAGGCTACTTAATACTGCTTCATTTTTCACGGCTCCTTTATTTCGGAGGCCATCCAGCAGTACCCACCCCATGGCAAACACACCACGGAAGGGGGCGGCGCGGGGAAGCCCAGGGAAGAGGGTACCAGACTTTGCAAACTGATGGGCTGGAGGGGACAACTTTTAGGCGCTGGACAGACAAGGTGGGCCCAACGCCGAGACGAGTCCGGGCCAGCGGAGCATCGCGGCGCGCGTCCCGGCCGGCGGCGCGGGAGCCCTCGGTCATTGTCCGCCCACCCACGCCCCCGCGGCTCGGCCCGGGCCCCGCTCCGTCCGCGCAGGGTCTGGGCCGGGCGGCGGGGAGCGAGCCGCGGGCCACACTCGCACAGGTTGCCGGGCGCAGGCTCCGGACGGACAGGGTTAACCGTCTCCCCGGGCATCTCTCACCTGAGCCCCCAGCCCCGAACTCGGCGCCCCCGCGCCCCCCACCCCGGGCCCGGGCCCGAGAAGCCGCTCCGACACCCCGCCACAGCCCGGCGCCCAAGGCTTTTGTTTTGGCCGCGACGAGAATAACGATCCCTGAGGAGGAGGTGCCGGGCTGCTGCTGGCTCCTCGGCACAGGGTTAGGCGGAGCAGCCGCACCGCACCTCCTCATTCTCCACACCCGCCGCTCCCCTTCCCGCCGCCCCGGCCCGGGGGGCCGCTCGCCTCGGGGCTCACCTCAGACCTCGGGACCCGGCTCCAGGGGGGCTGCAGCGCCAGCCGGGGGCGGCCGCGCGTCCCTCAGGTACCCGGAGCGGCCGAGGACCGCCAGCGCGCGCCTCTGAGCGACCGCGAGCTCGCGCGAGCGCCAGGGCGCGCGGCCCGGGGAGCGAGTGCGCGCGCACGCACGGCGCAGGCGCGCTACGCACGCTCGGCCGAGCGCTCGCTGTTAGATGCCCGGCGCGCTTCGTTGTTCTCCGCCTAGCGCCCTAGGTGACGCCTCAGCGTCCCTGCACCGGCGGCGCGCAGGTTCGGAGCCCTGCAAGCGTTTGTCTGAAATGCCCTGGGCCCTCCTCGCAAGCACTCCCTCTCCCGCGGAAACGGCGCGGCGACTCGCGATCACACAAGTTGGGAGGCTGTTGTGGCAGAACCAGCAAACCTGGTCTGAGAGCCAGCGTGCCCGCCTCGGGAGTCGGGGACGGGGGCTGGTCAAGAGGCGGGTCACCAGGTGCTCAGCGTGGAACTGGGTGCAGGTAGCGGTCGGCACCTGGTCTGTTGCAGAGCTCCACGCCGAAGCAGCGTAGCAGTCAGGAACAGGAATAAAGCCCCTTTGCAAGACCTTGGTAAACAGGTGGAACTTACAGTCACTGCTGGCGTGCCCCATGTTTTGCCCTTTAGGAAATGATTCCCTTCTCCTTTTCTACATAAGCGGTTTTAGAGCTGAAAGAGTCCTTAGAGGTGACCTAAACCAGCCTTTCAGCCGAGGAAAACAACTCCCCAAAAGGTTAGATGACTTACCCAAAGCCATGCAGCATTTTAATGACAAGGTCTGGATTCATTCAAAGCTAAGGCTGTTTTTCTTTTCACTACACCGCTTAACCTATTTTTCTTTCTCTTTTCGTCTCCTCTACAACCTAGACTTCACGGGCATCATTTTGTTCTGTAATATTGAACAATGTGAATGTACATAACACTATTGAATTGTACTCTTAAAAATGGTCTAGATGGTAAATTTTATGTGTACATTGCAATTTTTAAAAAAGCGCTCAGTAAATATTAAGTAAATATTGACTACTGAGCTTAGACATAGAGTTTCACAACAGGTGAGCTATGTAAACAAACATAAATGAGATCTGAAATGACAGTTTCAATTTTTCTAATAAGTAAACACTTGTGCAGTAACAATTTTTAAAAGTGATAATAATGATCTTTAGGTTGATTCTAGGCAGGCCAGTGGAGCCAGTGGAGTGTCTGCTGAGGGTGAGCAAGGAGCAGACAGTGCATGGGAAAATCTGTGTGTGCCAGATCCTGGTAGCTACGACCTCTAGAGATGCATGTTTATTCGATTTACACACCATCTTGTAAAGACTGTCAGGCAGGGGGCACATCATGGCTCACGTTGGGAGGTGGGAACAATGTAGAAATGATCACAAGTGTATCAGCAAGACTAAATCTCAGAAATACAACATTGAGTGAAAACAACTATAAGATATGCAAATGATGATGCCTCTTAAACACCTACCAATACTATATATTGTTTATGAGGGCAAACATGTATGTATAATAAAAGCGTAAAAAATGGACAATAAGGTTACACACCAATTTTATGACAATGACTGCCTCTAGGCAGGCAGGGAGGGGAATGAGACCTGGGAAGTTTACAAAAGGAGCTTCTATTGTGTCTGTTAAACACACACACACACACACACACACACACACACATACACACACACAAATTTAACATTTAAAAAAAATCTCCATGGAGAATCAAGGTGTTCCTTATGAAAATCACTAAACTTTTCTTTTTTTCTTTTATTTTTTAATTTTTTCAGAGACAAGCTCTTACCCTGTGTCGCCCAGGCTGAAGTACAGTGGAATCATCATAGCTCACTGCAGCCTTGAACTCCGGGGCTCAAGCGATCCTCCTGCCTTAGCCTCTAGAGTAGCTGAGACTACAGGCACACACCACCACGCCTGGCTAATTTTTAATTTTTTGTAGATATGGGGTCTTGCTATGTTGCTCAGGCTGGTCTCAAACTCCTGGCCTCAAAGTAATCCTTCTGCCTCAGCCTCCCAAAGTGCTGGGATTATAGTCATGAGCCACCCCATCCAGCCTCTAAACTTTCTATGTTTGAAGTGTCCCACTGAAAAGTAATGTTGAAGTATTGCAGACGTTGAGCTCTGCGTGTGCTCCTTATGAACACAGTGCGAACGGCATGGCTCAGACTCTCCTAGGGAAGCCAGGTCAGAGGATGCAGTGCAGACAAGAGGAGGCCCAGAAGGCACTGGATGAGAGGAGAGACCAGGGCTAACCTGAGATGCTCCCTATGATCCCATCTCTCTTTCATTCCATGTTGTAACCACCAATAGAAAGTCTTTAATGAGTGGGAACTTCACAGAGAGACACAGCACTCTCAACATTGTTAAAACTGGTCTCTTTCTGGATGAACCCGTTTTGAAACCATAAACGTTAACTGGTAATGCATGGTAATTTAGTATTGCATCTACACACCGCCCCCAGACCCTCCCCTCACCTCCCCGCCCCCAAGGCTTTGTTTATTCATTTATATACAACCTGGTCATGTGGAAAAATCACTAGGCTGGAATTCGCAAACCTGGGTTCTAATTTCAGTTTGGCCATACTGATCCTTTGTTAACTTAAGAAAAGCAACTTCTATGAGCTTCACTCTCCTTTTTCCTTTTACACTGGAGGTATACAAATGCTGCCTGTTTAAAAACTACGAAACACAACACAAACATGGGGTTTGTACATTTGTCTGAGTTGAAGGAGAGTATGTTCTTATCTATTTTAGGAAACAAAAATAGTGAAGTCTCTTTTTTGTCGTTTTTGTTTTGTTGTTTTGTTGTCGTTCGTTGCTGCCCATAAGAACTGCTTTTCATTGACCAAAAGAGCTCTGTTTTGGAATTTTGATTTTGCTATTCTCCTGCACTTGTTTATAGTTCTACCACAGCTGTACGACTGGGAGCCTTCCATTAGTTACTTCTTATACTTTGCATTTTCCAGTCTTCCTGACTAGATTTCTTTTTTATCCTTGTATTCTCACTCTGCTTCTGGCACTCAATAAATTTAATTAATTAAATTAGACCGGATTTTTTAAGAGTTCCCAAATTTAGAGTGGTTCTTATTAAGGCATGCCATCTGCTGGTTCCCTTGGTGTATCTGTCAACCAGCCTAAATCCCAAATTCCAATAAATTGAAATTTGTGTTGAAGCATCCGTGTGTCTGTGTTGGGCAATTTCCCCGCGTCCTTCCACTTCCTGTTGCAGGTGCTATTCTTTTATTGAACCAGTTGCGAATTCTTTTTCCTCCAACCCTCTTTTACCTGTTGGCCATTCTTAAAACCCGGCAAAGTGGAGTTTGCATTTCGGAGCTCCAGAGTGACAGGGACAGTAGAACCGGGCATGCTCGGTAGGTAGGGCTCACTCGGAACACACCGCGCCTTGAACCAAGGTTTGCAACGCTGCTTGTTTCAGGATTCGACGCATCTTCGTTCTCGAGTTAGATCAAGATATTGCAGTCCCTCCCATCCTCTTGGCGCCCACACTTTTTAATTTTATCCCTGTGCCCAATTTTGGAGCCAGCCCTCCTGGATCTCCCGGCCAATCAAGAGCCCACACATTGTTGCCTAAGAGACCCCGGATGCCGGCGACAGGATTTACAGATGGCGATTGGACTGCTGCAAGCTGGGAGGGGTGCGGGGCTGGAGGGAGTCAAAGAAAAAGCTGACCTAATGCAACTATGGCAACGTCAGCGCTTGAGGCTTGAAGAGGGAGACGAGCTAAAAGAGGTGAGAGCTGTGGGCAGTGCATGGAAAAGATGGAGCCTCCCCTTGGAGGGCTCCCGGGCCTCTCACGAGCCTGTCAGTGCTCCCGGGGATTATATTTTGCTCTCCCATTTCAGCTACAGTTCAAGTGCCAGATACTGCATTCTTCTGAAATTAACAACCAACAAAAACCCATATGCCTATCCAGCCCTAGCTCTTTGCATTGCATTCTACTTCTTGCTTTGTTTTTAACTAGTTAACTGTAAGATGAATTTGTATTTAAATCTACCCATACCCTATTTCCTGATAATATTTGACATTCCCTTGTCCGATGATATTGCATTGTACAGTGGACGAGTTGTGTGTTAGCAGAGAAACCCAATCCTATTCTGTTCTGTAAACTCCAAATAAAAATCCGATAATCCTAAATATAACCCCAGTACCCACTTCATAATGTTCTGAGTTTCACTCTACATTTCCACTAGTTTTAATCCTTAAACTCTTACCCCCTCCCCAGTGTTGTATTCGTTCCTTCTGTTGATTTAACAAATATTTATTGAGCACCTATTATGTACTAGTGTGACTAGGATTCAGGTGAGCAGTGTCAGAAAACCACATAAACAAAGAAGCATCAGAGTTCTGTGCCATGTTCTCAGTGATGAGGAGTTCAATGTGTCTGGGCAGAGAGTGCACGAAGGGGGCAGAGAATGAAGCTGAAAAGGCAGGAAGTGAAATCATAGCGGACCTAGACTTCCATGCTAAGGAGTCTGGATTTTGTAGCCATTAGTGAGCCTATGAAGGTTTTTGAGCTGAAAAGTGACATGAGCAACTGGTCTTGAAAAAAAACAAAACAAAACCCTCTCTAATGGTACACTGTGAGCTCCGTTTAAGCAGAGACTCTTATCTTTGTACCCCTAACACATGCCTAATAGACACCTAGTAAAGTTGTTGAATAATGATGACAGTGTGAAGAATGGCTTAGAAGATCAGATTGGAAGCACATGGCCAGAGGACCATCCTTGCTGTTGAAAATGGAACTAGAATCATACATTTGGGGACTAAGGCCATAGGCCCTCTTCCTACATTTTAATCCCAAGAAAAATTAAAGATAAACACTCAAGGGCAGTCATCAAAGGGAAAAGAGGTCGTAAAAAACAACAGCAAGACTTACCTGGGGAAGGAAGCAAAGACAACTTGTTTTGTTGATGAAGTGGGAGCAATTATTTTTTGTGTGTTTTATACAAAAGTTTTTGTCTTCTTAATAGTAGCGAGTGGTCTGTACTTTGAACACGTAGGTGCGTGCAAATACACACGCTGCCCTCCTTCTGGAATGGAGGAAGGAGGAAAAAATTGTAAAAGTGTAATAACAAAAGACGAGGCAGGACACCCCCATCGGCTTGCTTTAGGAGGACTGTGTTACCGAGAGGGCTGTTTCTCCTGGCCGGGCCCATCTGCTGAAAACCAAACTTTCCTCAAGTGGGTTTGCAGAAAGCCTAATCTAAGTGATATCTAGCGCTGAGGAACCAGGAAAAAGAAAACAACCAGTGCAGGCCCTTGGGGGAGTCACCGAGAAAAGCTACTTGGTCCTAATTCAGAAGCTGTGCCTAGGGTCAGTGAGATGGTTTCCTATACAAACCGAATGGAGAGTTTCCCAGCTTAGAGCAGGGGTAAGCGCTGAGCTTACCTGTAAGCTTTGAGGGAAGCAAAATTTTTATGTTCAAGTACATTTTCCTAGGGAGACGATTCATAGCTTTCATCATATTCTCAAAGATCTTTATGATCCTCAAAAAAGGATTAAAAACAACTGGTTTAAGGAGAAGAAATGTAGAACATAAATAAGTAACAACAAAAGGAAATATATAATTTTTCAGTGGGCAGATCTAGACTCAGTGGCCATGCTTTGTGTCTATAATTTGCTGCTCACATGAACTTTTATCACCAGCTGCCAATGAATAATACCATAATGAAATAATTTCTTTTGTCTTTGTAACTTACCTAAACCTGTGGCGACTCAGGTAATTAGCTGTTAGGGGCTGAGAAGAACCTGAGGGCTTATGTGAACACCTCCGTTCTAGTGGCAGCAGGTAGCTGCAGGAAGGCACTGTCTTGATGACACTGAGAGGGTCTAAAACATTGGCTTTATCTTCTGTCACAACTTAAACCTGAGAGGGAATATTATAGGTCAAGTGAGAACCTCAGAGATTTCAGATATGGCATTTGGGGAAATCCTGTATCAGCCAAAATAATCATGATTTCTTTAATTGTGCAATATTTGCTAATGTAGGGTCATTTGTGGAGACCATAGATCAGGCAAGGCAGGCCCTGGTCCCCCTCGGCCATCACTACTACCTATGGGAAACCCACCTTCAGAGAGGACAGGCAGAAGCATCCAGAAACACTGAGGATATATACTGAAACTTCTATCAGTCTGCTGTAAATGTCTTCTACTTTGAAATATTTTGTCACGGTCTTCCAAAGGACAGGTTTGCAGACACTGTGTAAATGCCAAGTTCTAAGAAAGGCTGCCAAGAAAGATACTACTTATCCAGGCCACCTCTCTGCCAGGCCCTCTGCCAGACCCTTCTTCTCTAATCTTTGCAATAGCAGTTGAGAGTAGATAGATACATCCTTATTTTACAAATGAGGAAACTGAGTCTCAGACAGATTAAATCACTGGCAAAAAGTTGCACAGCTAGTAAGTGTTAGAGCCAAGATTAAACCTGTACAAGGTAAACAACAAAAACAATTGGTTGCAAGCTACAGAAACAGATTCTAGCTAACATAAGCAAAACAGGCAATTTATTGCAAGGATATCGCTTGAGTCACAAAATGGACAAAAAGGACATGGGGCTTCTGGGGGGTGAAGTAGTGGGAACCACTTAACAGCCTGTTTGGGGAACCAATGCTACTTTGAATGGCCCCCTCATCTGTAAAATCGGGATAGGCCATTGTCAATCCAATTGGCCTAACTTGCTTTTATGACTGTCTCTTGGCTAGGGAAGGGCAGGCCACCTGGATTAACCAACCCAGCAGTCTCTCAACAACGAGGGAAAAGAATTCCTCAAGAAAATTAAAGTGCTTTAATTAACAGGAGGCAAACCAATATACTGGGTAACTAAAAACAGCAAATTTCCCTGAATAAACTCAAATCCATCTATCTCCAAAGCCTTAGCTTTGTCCAGGACACCACTCTACTTTTTAAATACGGGAGCGGGCTGGAATTCTTGTTACTTGGATGTCAGAAAGTTAAGAGGGGAAGAGGAGGGTTGATGTCATGAGGAACAAGAATGAAGTATTTTATATTGCACCATGATTTGAAATTGAAAATGCTCTTTCTGGCTAGTATGCTATGTTACTAGCTAGGAGTGATTCTGGGTTTACCTCTATGGTCCAGTGAAAATAAACTAGAGTTACACTGGCCTGGGTCTGACTCTCAGTCCCACCACTTACTATCTGTGTGACCTTGGACGAGGTGACTTCAATGACCCTCATTCTCTTCATCATCTGAAAAATGCGCTGAAAGCCACCACCTCACCAGATGGTTGTGAGCTTCCACTGAGCCTGCATGTAAAGTGCTTGGCATATAAGATGCTCCAGTAAATGCTCTTCCCACCTATTTCTCTCCTAACGTGCTAAAAAATTACATGGTGTTAGTATTTTTAGTATTCTGAGGATTATATGATTCATTTCTTCTGATAGGTATAGTCTTTCTTACGGAAGAATATCCACTTATTTCACGATGGCATTTGCACCTCCAAAAAGCACAGATGGTCCCAAAATGCAGACAAAGATGAGTACCTGGACACCCCTAAACCATCAGCTTTTGAATAATCAGGTAAGAGGCCACAGCCGTTTTATCAATTGGATCCATGACTTAAAGAAAAAAATGTATTAAAATTTTGGCTACCTAAATATGAACCGGAATTGTTTAGGATTGTGTAATGGATGAAAAAAAAATGAAGGATATGTTCAAAAACTTATCGTGCCCTTGCTATATGCACAAGGCTGGTAATAGACAGAGTCCCTGCCCAGGAAGAAGATGTCTTAGATGTGTTCCTTCCTCCGCTGTCGCTCCTCCTTTCTCAGCCCAGTTGCTTTTCTTCTTCCATCTCTGGTTCTCCTCTAGAACCTCCAGGAGTGAGAGAGGAGAAGGCGGTGTGTCTGTGAGGAGTGCCCCAAATTCCAGCTCCACAATCTCAGTTCACACCCACCGCCCCCCGCCGGCACACTGCAGTGACCCCCCCCCCCCCAACTGGGTTCACCGCCTCTATCGCTACCGATCCATCCTCCATTCTGGCCCCAGAATGATCTTTCTATTCTAAAATACCAGTCCTAGCGTGTGAAACTGACATGGGCCCCACCCCCAAGGGTGGAGTCCAGCTGCCCACGCAGCTGGGCCGTCATGCATCCAGCGCCGTCATGACCTGACCTCAGCCAACCTCCCAGGTCCCACCTGGTGCCCAAGCCCAGCTCGGGTGCCAGGGGCAGCCTGGCCTCCCGCACCTCTGTGCGTTTGCACACGCTCTCCTCGCCCCCGGCAGAGCCGCTCAAATGCTCGCTCCTTTGTGAGGTTTCCCCTGCTCCCTGCTCTCCTCGTCACCGTTTTCTGACTTTCCCACTCAACTCTACTGCGTTTGAGAGTTGCGATTCTATCTTTTCTCTCTGTATTTTCAGTGCCCGATATGGTTCCTGAAGCACAAGAAACAGAGTCGAGCTCAGCTCTGCTCCCTGGCACCTCTTCCGTTCACTCTCGCCCTCTCGCCCCTTCATCTCTCCTTCCTGAGCCCAGATCCGCCCCTGTTTCTCTGAACCTGACAGGTGTGCTGATCCGTCTAGCGGAGCTGGGTCACCAAACCTGCCCCCTCCTGCCCCGGTGGTGTTGAGTCTGCTCCTCTGATGTGAAACATGAGCGATTTTAGGAGAGAGACAGAAGAGCCAGGGTAGGGATTGGAATAATGAAAAGTAAAATGGAGAAGAGAGTATAAGAGGAGAGAGAAAGAGAATCAGAAGGAGAGACCACGAGAAAAAAAATAAAGGCAGGGAGGCAGGGCGAGGTGGCTCACGCCTGTAATTGTAGCACTCTCGGAGGCCGAGGCGGGAGGATCGCTTGAGGTTAGAAGTTCGAGACCAGCCTGAGCAACACAGCGAGACCCTGTCTCTACAAAAATAGAAAAATTAGCCAGGCATGGTGGCGCACGCCTGTAGTCCCCGCTACTCGGGAGGCTGAGGCAGGAGCCCAGGAGTTTGAGGTTGCTGTGAGCTACAATGACACCACCGCACTCTAGCCCCTAGGCAAGGAGCAAGACTCTGTCTCAAAAAAAAAAAAAAAAAAGGAAAGGCTGGGAAAGAGAGAGAAATCCAGCCTTCATCCAGCCATGAACACCAAACAAGTCTACTGAAAACCTTTTTTCAGCTCAACAATTATTTATTGAGCACTGTTTGCAGTGCTCCTAGCTCTCCAACAGTTTACATAACAGCTTATCTGCTTTCTCCCCCCAAAACTTCAGAGTTTAGTTTTGAAATATGTTTCCCCATAGAATTGTGAACATTTTGCACACATGTGAAAAAGTGACTTGAATCGAAATACACATTTGTTGGATTCCTTGATTTTCAGACATTTTCTTTGAAAAACTGGGAGTCTCGATCAATTTAGCAGCTGTGGAGAGAAAAGGGTCTTAATAACCAAAATTTGCCAGACTGCCTGTTGCATGTTGGGTTACTAGAGAAGCAGATTCTGAGATTAGCATGTAGGGCATTGACTGGGGGGTGCTGTCAGGTTCTGCACCAAGAAGGGAAGGGGAGCAGAGGGGAGGGGAGAGGAGTGTAGGGGAGAAGAGGAACGGGCAAGGCATAGGTGTGGGGCGGAGGAAGAAGGTGGGCTGGAATGCAGTCTCAACGAGGTCTCCACTGACCCCATACGACACCCTGAAGCTGGCATGATCGTACAGTGTTGCCTTACACTGCAGCAAGGGGGTCTGACCTTTACACTTTCACACTGATCTTTCAGTGGCTGCCAGCTCCCCTGCCCCCAGCCTGACCTGGGCAAGGCAGTCTCTTGAGCCTATGGCTGTCACCAGCAGCCTCCCAACAGGTGAGGGATTAAATCCTTCCGTCCTGGAGGGGAATCAGTGCATCACAGCAAGCATGACATTGTCTTACCGTGGTTCTTTAATAGATTTTTATCAAATGTAATGATCATTTCTAGAGATATATTTATTTTATTGTTCAGAACTCCATTTTATTCTGCCCCCAAAAATCATTTTTTGGTGTAGTTAGATTCTTGTTTGGAGTGAAATTATGTTTTAAAATCTTTGTGTGGATATATACACACCCATAGAATTTGTATGTGATTATACCAAACTATTGATAACTGGTTTCCCCCGAAGAGTTACGTGGGCATTGGTGGCTAGAGGCAGATGTGTCAGAAGAGAGAGCTTTCATTTTCTTCATATAGTGCAGTAATGTTTCAATTTTTGAGACAAATATAAATAAATGCAAACGAAGAACAGTAACTCTGGGAATTGAAAACTCTGGGTGCAGATCAGTTTCTACCAGCGATTTCCTGCATGACCGAGTAAGGCATTTATCTTCCCAGGGCCTTATCCTCCTCTGTAAAATGAGTGGGTTGGATCAGATGACCTCGAAGGTCTCTTCCAGATCTAACATTTTGACCACGTGAAAGGGATTAAAAATAAATGCCCAAGAATGCAGCTGGCCAAAAGGCGTCCTACAAGAATTTCAAGGGTTTTTCTATACTTCAAAACCAGGGTACCTGTCATCAATGATCAGTGCAATTTTGAGGTCCTGTTTTTTGTTTTTGTATTAATTTTGTCTTTCTTCTGTTCTGTAGTAAAATATGAAGTAACTCTCTCAGACTAAAATAAGTCACAGAATTTTAACTTCACAGCACGCTTTAAGCAGAGAGTTTGAATTCAAATTTGGATGCCTAAAAAAATAGCAACATCAGGGATATGTAGGCATATGTAACAGAGTACGAAATGATTCAGGCATTGTGAATTTTCAGGGGAGGAATATTTTAAAAGTATATATTTCTTTGCATCTAGTGTTTTAATTGAAAGTGATCCTTCTCTCTCTCTCTTACACACACACACACACACACAAAAGGGAGGTGATGGATAGGATACTTTGCATAACTATAATAATCATCTCACTGCATATGTGTCTATCAGAACATCATGTTATACACCTCAATTATATATAATTTTTAAAAAGAAAAGAAAGTGATCCACATTTCTTTTAGAGTGGTTCACACAGGTAGTACAGTACATGTTAAAAGAGTGTTCTGAGGGCCAGATGCTGTCTCACACCTGTAATCCCAGTGCTTTGGGAGGCCGAGGTATGAGGGTCATTTGAGGACAGGAGTTCTAGACCAGCCTGGGCAACACAACGAGACCCCATCTCTACAAAAAAAAAACGTTTTCAATTAGCTAGGTGTGGTGGCACGCACCTGTAGTCCCAGCTACTCAGCAGGCTGAGGCAGGAGGATCGATTTAGCCCAGGAGTTCGAGGCTACACTGAGCTATCATTGCGCCACTGCACTCCAGCTGGAGCGACAGAATAAGACCCTGTCTCTAAAAAAAAAAAAAAAAAAGTGTTCTGAGAAAAAGCACCTAGTTACCATCAATTAATCATTATTTAGGAGCCCTAAATATCTCCCTTCTACAGTGTAATGGTGTCACATAATGAAATATGTAACTGCAGTGTCAACAGACTAAAATAACAACCGTGGATTTTGACTTAACAGCAGGCTCTGAGTAAACTGCGATGTAAACAAACTGCAGCATTCTGCAAGAAGATCCCTTTTAACGTTTCCATTTCGAAGAGAGATTTTTGTTTTCCAGCTCTTTAAAATGAAGGACCTGATTGCAGATCTTTGGAATGAAGGCTTGCTCCAAACTGGGGAATATAAGACTATAAATTCCAACTGAGGACCTGACGATGAAATCACTTGCCCAAAATCCTATTTCTTGCCAAGGGTCGAGTCAGAACCAGATGTGGGGGCTGCTGACTTCCAGCCTCCCCTTTTCTCCCATCCATTTCTGCCAGGGTCTGGACCCGCCTCATCAAGAGCCGACTTGCTTGGACCCTTCAAGTCAGTGTCCCTTTGTCTCCAATGGGCCACACCATCGTTCGACACCATGATGTCCCAGCCTGCTTTTGCAAGCTAGTTGTGGTATCGGGACGTGTCCTCTTGTTCCTACCGTCAGGCCACAGCATGGGCAGCCGTTCGTCAGGAACACAGGGCTGGAAGTCGGGATGGGGAAGACCCAGGTCCTGGTGAGGGACCAAGTGCAAAGTTGAGTTGAACAGAGAGTCTGGACTCAGTGATTTTTTTGTGGGGGGCCTCTGCTTGTCCTCTCTAAAATACGGGAATTGAACAAAAAGATCTTTAGGATTTCTTTTAGCTCTAAAATTCTAAGACTGTTGAAGCTTTCTCGTTGTTGTTACTTGATCAGCAAAATGGTGTATCGAGGGCCTGCCATGGAACCTGAACTTGCCGGTTCTGTGGAGCAGGCACGAGAAGGTGGTTGTAATCTACATGGGAAGGCAGAATTAACAGAAACCACTAGAGAGCAAAAGCAAAACTATAAAGTCTAAGTGAAGCATGAACTATAAATGGAGTAGGAGTTGGGAGGAGAGAGATCACTGTGCATCAGAAGTGACCTAGGTTGAGTGACAGGTGGTTGACAGAGGAGATGTCAGGAAATATGTGTCCAGATTTTTCTGAATCTTCTGTGCTCTATAGGTTTTCTTCTGCTTTCATCTAGAAATTCTGAGTTTATCTGTTGCCGTTGAGGGTCCTAGCAGCCCAGGTGGCAGTTAATTAGGGAAAAGGGTCTCCTTCTTCTTCTTTTTTTTTTGACACAGAGTCTTGCTCTGTTGCCTGGGCTAGAATGCCATGGCATCAGCCTAGCTCACAGCAACCTCAGACTCCTGGGCTCAGGTGATCCTCCTGCCTCAGCCTCCCGAGTAGCTGAGACTACAGGCATGAGCCACCATGCCTGGCTATTTCTTTCTATTTTTAGTAGAGAGGGTTCTTGCTCTTGCTCAGGCTGGTCTCGAACTCCTGACCTCAAGCAATCCTCCCACCTCATCCTCCCAGAGTGCTAGGATTACAGGCGTGAGCCACACGCTCGGCCCTTCTTTTTCTTCTTTAATGTACAAAAAGTATCTACCTGTGAGATTCCCTGGCCAAAAGCAAAACTGACATTTCACTGGTCCCAAGGTGGTTGTTGAACCAATTATTTCAATTCCCATTTCGAATATCCTTGGCAACCGGAGCTTGAGAGTCTAAAAAAGGAAGGAAAGCATTATCTGTTGCAAGCATAAAACCAGCGCCTCATCCTCCTCCACAAAAAGGAAAGAAATAGGTCTGCGCCACCTCTCCAAGAAGGAACATTCTTACAGTGCTGGAGGATTTAGGGAGTGCCAAGTGGAAGGGAAAAAACATCGATCCCAATTTTGAAAGCTGACAGAGGGTGTACGCGTTGTTGCGAGAGAGACAGTCACATATGTTCATTACTCTCTCTCTTCCTCTCTTCATAAGCCCCTCTTCTGCCAGACATACCCGCATTAGTCTTCCCTTCCTCACTCACTCCAATACCATATGCACTGATGCTCAGAAAACCACCTAGACACCAACATGTAAATATACTCGCATTGTACTGACACATCCATAAGGATGTACATTCTCACAACCACATCCATTCAATTCGACAAGCATGGGCACCCGTAACATGCTGTGTATAGCACTCTACACTGGGGATGGCAGGACGGATAAGACATAGTGTCTGTCCTAAACAGTATACAATAACAAACCTGTACAGATACTCAGTTGCAACCCAGAGGTACACATAAACAGATATCTAATCCTGCAAACATACAAGTACATGTACACTCACTGATATGTGTACACGCTGAAATAGAAACACAGAGCTGCTCATTCATAAAGTTTGTAAACTCTCATATCATTAATATAGAATTTCGGAGGAGGGAGTTCCATGTTCCTGTTTTTCTTTGTTAGTTTTTTCATCTCCCTTCAAATTCTAAAATCAATTTCTCTTTACAATTCCATTTTTCATTTTTTTTTACTTCCCTGAAGCTCAAAAACATTTTTCTTTTAAAAAACTACTATTACTTCTTCTTTTATATGAGTTATTCCACGTGGAGAAAGAAACTGAAAGGAAAAAAAGATAGAAAACCTTTCCCAGGTGAAAAATGTGCAAAGTACTTTGCATATTTTTACTCCTCTCAGGAGTAAAATCTGTCTTTTTATATTCGGTTCATATAATGAGTATTTATCCACTGGTCCCTTAATGATATCTTTTCTGCAATGGGTATTTTGAACCATGCTATATGAAACCACTCTATTCTTTTTTCCTTTTTGTAGGTATTTGAAGAAAGAAGAGCCCTGCTTGGAAAATGGGTAAATATTTAAAATATACCTATTTCTGCATTATGTTGTTATATGTTTTTGTCTGTTCAGGCTGCTAACCACAGACCGGGGGGCTTATAAATGGCTGACATTTATTCCTCACAGTTCTGGAGGCTGGAAGTACAGGATCAAGGTGCGGCAAGTCTGGCGCGGGCCTCCTCACAGGCAGCCGTCTTCCCGCTGCGTCCTCGCCTGACGGGCCAGAGGAGGGAAGTGGGGGCTCCTTTGTCAGAGCGCTAATCCCATTCAGGAGGGCTCTGCCCCATGTCCCGATCACCTCCCAAAGGCCCCAGCTCCTAATCCCCTCACATCGGGGGTCAGGATTTCAACATGTGAATTTGGGGGTGACACAAGCAGTGTCACAGAGCCCCAGGGACTCAGCATGGCCCACAGAAGGGCTTGCTCATTTCCTGGGAAGCATGACTGGTACTTTCTCTATGTATCAGTTAGGCTTTGGTCAGGAAAACAGAAATCAGACGTTATTTTAACAGACGCAATTTAATGAAAAGGACAGGTTAAACAAATACTGGAGAACAGAAAAGACGAAAAGGAGATGCTGAGGTTCCACGGAGACAGAACTGCAGGCATTGGCTACCGCAGCTTTAGGGAAGCTGTGAGCTCAGAGGGAAGGCCCCTGGCCCCACAGGGGACCCAGACTTCTGTGGCATAGAGTACATGACGTCACAGCTGATTCTGACCTGTCTGAGCAAGTGTGATCGTTCTGGGTGTGTGCACAAAAGCTGGACCCTGGAGTCAACTGCTACTGTCAGGGCAAAGAGTCTGGTGATCCCGACAGCAGGAACAGCAAGCAAAACAGAAAGGAGTGGCGGGCGCGGCGGCTCACGCCTGTAATCCTAGCACTCTGGGAGGCCGAGGCAGGCGGATCGTTCTGAGCTCAGGAGTTCGAGACCAGCCTGAGCAAGAGCGAGACCCCCGTCTCTACCAAAAATAGAAAGAAAATTAATTGGACAGCTAAAAATATATAGAGAAAAAAAAAATTAGCTGGGCATGGTGGTGCATGCCTGTAGTCCCAGCTACTCGGGAGGCTGAGACAGTAGGATTGCTTGAGCCCAGGAGTTTGAGGTTGCTGTGAGCTAGGCTGACGCCATGGCACTCGCCCCAGGCAAGAGAGTGAGACTCTGTCTCAAAAAAAACCCCAAAAAAACAGAAAGGAGTGCGTCTTTTCTCCCTTGCTTTCCCACTGGCAGCATTCAATAGGGAGCCAGGTGTCCAGGGTTGCATGGTTGTAGAGTCCTAGCCTCCTACACCCACAAAGTAGAGTGCAGAAAGCTGGGTTTGCATCTGAGAGACAACAGCTTAGTAACCAGCAGTTTCTCTGCTGGCTACTCCGCATCCATACACCCCCTTCCACATATCCTTAGACATCCACATGAGAACTCTAACAACTTTGTGCTTTCACCTCCCAAGATACAACTATGCTTCATCACAAACGAGGACTTCCTCACCTGTCCCTCCCAAGGGGAGACACAGAGTCCCAGTGGTCCTTGTCCATCCCTGGGAGATGATCAAAGTATCCATTTCTAGCCAATATGTATTACTTGCAGATTCCTTTCCAGTACACCTAAACATTCTCTACTACCCAAGAGAATTGAAACCATATGGTCATACAAAAACTTGCACACCAGTGTTCAGAGCAGCATTATTTGTAATAGTCAAAAGGTGTAAAAAATCCCAATGTCTATGAATGGCTAAATGAATAAACAAAATGTGGTCTATCTATATGATGGAATATTATTCAGCCATACAAGGAAGGAAATTCTAACACATGCTACAACATGGATGGCCTTTGAAGACGTTGTGCCAAGTGAAATAAGCCGACACAAAGGACCAATATCGTATGACTCTACTTATATGAGGTACCAAGAATAGGCAAATCCATAGAACAGAGTAGAAAAGCAACTACTAGGGCATGGGGAGTTACTGTCGAATGTACAGAGTTTCATTCTGAAATGATGAAAAAGTTCTGGAGATGGATAGTGGTGATGGTTGGACAATAACGTGAATATACTTAACGCTAATGAACTGTACACTTAACAAAATGGTTAAAATGGGCTGGGTGAGGTGGCCCACGCCTGCAATCCTAGCACTTTGGGAGGCTGAGGCAGGAGGATCACTTGAGCCCAGGAGTCTGAGATCAGCCTGGGCAACATTGCAAGACCCTGTCTCTAAAAATAAAAATAAAAAAAAGAAATGCATGAACACCAAGCTCTTGTATGCTGGTTTTCTCTGGGGAACGGAGAGAAATTTGATGGGGAGTAGTGATCGAAGAGGATTTTCATGTTTAAATCTATACATACCTGTGTGAAACTTTTAAAACAAGAATGTGTTCATACTTTAATTATGAAATTAAATTTTTGATAATAGGACTCAGAAACTCAACCAGATTAAGATAATATAACCTATAAACAAACAAAAACAAGCTTCCCTCCTCATCCTGCTCCTCCCCACTCCCCCCGGGACCCTCTTCTTGCCATTCAGTGTGAGGTGGGTGGCATTTTATTTTACAGATCAATTCAGGCGGGCAGCTCTGGTAACCTCCTCACTTCCTGAAACTGCAGCAAGAATCCTCATAACAACTACTCTAAAAATAGGGTTAATGTGAGTCAAGGAAGCCCTATAAAAAGGCATCCTTCAAGAAGGAACTGTGAAGTCACGAACCATACGTGAGACTGGAACAGGAGCATAATGGTCCTGACAGGTCCCCAATGTCACACTGGATCTCTGGCTACCACGTTATGAGTATTTCTACTCAAGAGATGATGCAAGAGATGTGGGAGATGATCAGATTCTGTGCAGTGACCTCTTCCATGGATTATCTACTTTTCCGATTATTCCTAGCGCCTCCTAAATTCCGAAGGGATTTTCCCCTACTGTTATTCTTCTGAGTAATCGTCCTACCTTCTTCAATTGTTGGGAATTCAGAGAATGTAAATTAGTTTTCTATTAGCCTAAACAAACACAATTAGAAAGGAAAATCCCTTGAGGCAAAGAACACCTATCAAAGCCAAATATAAATTATCTTTGACCATGGTACTCTGGAAATAAATGAGAAACCAATGTAATTATCTTTTCAATCTCTAGAGAAAGTGTTTTAATGCTTTCTTTTATAGATTTCTTCGGTATTTTATAATCCTAATGTTCTTTTATATTCATTAAATCACTCATTCTGTAAGCTGAGCCCGTTCCCTTTTGTGGGCATCAGGCAAATAGATGAGCTGACCTTGGTTATTCTAAATGAACTTCCTATCCTTGAAAATGTACAAACGCGGTAATTTTATGCGCATATCTTTTTTATATTGGTTTAACCCACATACGTGTTATTTTTAACATCGCCATGGCATTTTATAATAATAGCTGCCAGGTCTACAATGAGACATGCACTCTATTAGGAATTTTAGACATATATTTTGTATTTAATCCTTGCAACCACTCTACCGTGTAGAAATAATGATATTCTTAATGTAGAAATGAAAAAAATTGAGGCTGAAATATTTCTAATGAGTAAAGAAAAAATGGAATATTGGGAGTGAGACAACAAATTGTCTGAGTCCCAAGCCCAACATCAATCCATGATACTACACTTTCTGTCATCGCGTTGCTACATTATAGTTTGCGTAGCTGGTCTACTGCTCTTGGGCATTTTGCATTGTCTCTGATTTGTGGCAGTGATAACATCTCATGAAAATATTTTGTAACCATCGTCATCCTGGGTCCCCACGTACGTAGCTCAGTCCCTACAGACTCACATAGTAATTTAAATATGAATTCCAATCTTCGTTTTGTCTCTCAAAGAAAAATCACAGGAGAGCCAGTTTAAAACTCACAGCAATACTCCTCAAACCTCCTCCCTTCCTTCGCCCACACTAACTGCTGTGGAGGCGTCACCGCCTCTGTGAACCTCGCCGCTCCCGGCAAGTCAAAGACTGCACCTCCCTTGTGGCTCTTCATTTTATAGATCAATTCGGCTTCCAGGGCCAGTTCCCCTGGCCCTTCCTAGGGCTGGTTTCTCTCCACTCATTCTCCTAGTAGCCCATCCCAAAAGAGCATGGAAAGAAGTCTCCTTTTGTGGGAGCCGGAGATAGGAGAAGTCAGGGAACACTCACACGTGAATCGATTTCATTCCTGTGGTGTTGGTAGTTAAGGTTTTTGGTTTTTCATTTTAGGGTCCCCTCCCCCTTGAATGATAGTCTCCAGAGTGAGATTTGTGGGTCACTGAATAGATGTATAATAGTGAATGGTTTTAATCAGGAGGTGGTCCTACTGTTCAACAAAATTTATGGGAATCCGTTATCTTGGATTGAGTTTCTGCATTAGGCGCCAGCAGACCACACCAAACCAGACCGGAGGGACTCCCGCGTGATCAAACTGGCCAGTTTGACATTTAATACAGTTTTTTTAACAAACAAACAAACAAAACCCAGGAGATTCACAGCAACCAATCAGAAGGGCCCCAGTTTACCTGAGCTATTAATAGCATGATAAGAAAGTCCTCTCTGTTTTAACCTTAAGGAAAGGAACTTTGAAACAACCAATCCCCTTTTTTCCTTATTTCTGCTTTCTTCAGCCATTTTCTGCCTGCAAAGCCAAGCTCCTCTGCCCGGCTCCACAGAGCGCTCATCTGTTCTTTAGCTGGAATGCTACCGAGTCGTGAATCGCTAAGAAAAGCCAATTAGATCTTTAAACTGCTTGTTGAAATTTTGTTTTTCAATATTACTAATTAAAAAAATACACTGTGTGACTATAATGAAGTTAACTTGTCATAAGGCTTGAAAGAGTTAAATTTTTGCTTGATATGCCTTTATAGCTAGTCAGTATATTTTAGGATCACAACTAAGTCATTATAAAATTCTGATGACTTCATAATAACGGTACTACCTACCTACATGTGAAATGCAATCATATACAAAAATACAGTTAGCCCAAGCCTCCCTATTTTCTCTTCCCTAGTGGGCTAGGGAAGAAAAGAGAGATTTAGACTTCTGGTGAAGTGGCTCACTCAGCTATTAAATATTTAATAATTGGTATTCTTCCCTTAAGAGCCTTTTTTGGGTTTTGGCCAATCCCAAGGTTCTCATCTTTGGTCAATCCCTGATCTTGGGACTGCCCCAGCTTCCTTTGACATTACTTCCTCTCTCCAGGTCCTCCCTTATCAACACTTCCTCTC
>RJWJ010007039.1:0-59372 GCA_004363605.1 Indri indri | reverse complement strand
CTGCCTAGGGCCCCATATACATTTAGGAAGTTGACAAGCTACCAGGAAGGAAGGGTGGGAGAAAGGCTCCCAAATCTTCATCTAAGATGATCACCTAGGAGATCCTTTTTGTCAAAGCCTGATCAGTCTCTTTGAATATCCAGTGATCTTCCTCTCCTGTGTCACATTGTTGCACTGTAATTTGTGCCAATATTGGAGCCCTGGTATGCCAGGGCTTATTTTTACCTGTCTGGGGCAAAACAAGGACAATGAAATGAATTTTTCTTGAAGCTAAACATATCTAATTTAAAGGAATTGGCCTTTTAATAAGTATATCCTTTCTACTTTCTTGATGTTAAAATGTCTTTTATGAAATAACCATGATAAAGTTTTTTAAAACATCCTTATTTGGCAATATAAAGTGTTGACACCTTTATATCTGCTATAATTTTTGTGTACATTGGGAGTGTGGATTGTTGTTATAGAGAAACAAAACTGAACATTAGCTAAAGCAGTGAAAACCAATTTTATTCCATAATTACTGACAGCAGGGAAAAAAGCTGAGCTTCATTTCAATTTGTGCAGCAGTAATCGGACATTTTAAAGAAAGAATGAGGGAGGGGGAGACAGCAGGGGGCTCACGAAAAAAATTACAAAGTGCTGGTCAGTAAAAATGTGATTAGACCAGCTGTGTAGGCTAGACGGAAATTATCACCAAAGTTAGGATTCTGTCCCCACAGAGACTGGGAGAGAGGCCCTAACATTCCAGATGATTGCATTTCAAAGGAATGGCTTTCAGGGTCCTTGAGAAAGACACTCCTGAATTATAGGGGATACATATGCATCTTAAATGGACAGAGAAAGGATTCATGATCTTTTTTCATAAATGCTTTAAGGCTGCGGCCTCCAACCCCGGGGGGCAGCGGACAGGGCACCAGCTGAGGACCAGGCTGCAGAGCTCTGCCTGCCACCCCCTCCTCCCCTCCCACAGAAAAATTGTCTTCCATGAAATTAGGAATGGGCAGAGCGCACAGCAGGAGGTGAGCAGCGGTGAGCGAGCAAAGCTTCATCTGTATTTACATCCGCTCCCTATCCTTGGCATCGCTGCCTGAGCTCCGCTCCCCCGCCCCCTCAAAATTGTCTTCCATGAAGCGGGCCCCTGGTGTCAAAAAGGTTGGGGACCGCTGCTCTAAGAAAGGGAGGCCAATGGCCTATGGTCAAGTGTTGGCTGGGACAAACAGTAAATTCTGGCAGCGTTGAGCTTTCCAGGCAGGCATTTTAATTAGGGGTGGGGTGGGCAGTGCTGGGGTCATCCTAGGGACACAGCCTATGCTGCTACAAGCCTTGCTAGAGTTTGGTCATCTCTTAGTGCAGAGGTTTGGAGGGGATTGTTATGGGACAAGAGTTCTGCAGTTCTTGCGATTCATGTGTCATTGTTAGGTAAAATCTGTCAGGCTGAAAATTAATGATCTACTGAGACAGTTAAAGACATGGTGAGAAATGTTAGGCTTAGTCTTTAACTTAAAAAAAAAGAAGCATTTTGTGTAACAGGTCTCCAACCACTTCCAGATTCTAAAAACTCATAGCGTCAGGGGAGCGCCACAGCGCTCACCCACACACACCTCCCTTTCTGTTACCTAAGGAAAAAGACCAGGGCCTGATGCCATATTTTAGCATCAAACTTCCTAAATGGTGCATGCTAAGGGTTAGGGAAGGAGGCTTTTTCTTCATCCAGAGAGAACTACATTGTTCCACACTGTAACAAACCAAAGACCTTAAAGATTTGAAAGAGATCCTGAGGCCTCAAGATACAGGGGACAGGGAAACACAGACGTGCAAGAAAGAACAGCAACTGTTTACCGCAAATGCCTTCAGATAACCTCAAAGAAATGGCTATCCAAATTAGCTACAGTAAGGCTAAATTAAGTAAAATAGTCGCAATAGTCGCAATAAAGACAAAGTCCTGAGATTCTAATGTAACTCCAAATGTTAACATAGTTCTTCCAGACAAAATTGATCTTTTTGAAAATTTCCTAGAAATGTATTAATATTATATGGCAAAACGTGGAGAATGCCTGCAGTTTCTTTTTTTCTTTTTCTTTTTTGCTGGTCAAGTGAAGTTTCTATCATCATACTGTTCTGTCAATGGCTGCATTCATCGTTAAAAAAAAAAGTTCGACTTCTTTTCTTCCTTTCAAGGTACATATCCAAAACTTTAAATTTCAAATTTAATATACTGGTTGCAATTGCTTCTGAATGCAGTCCATTTATGCATTATTAAAAGTCGTTATTAAGACAAATGAAGTCAGATTTTTGGGATTATCCATTAAGTCCACCATTTTAATAAAAAGCAAGGAACTTTCCTTCACAACTGAGTAATATATTAAGCAGGCCAAAACATCTGACTTGTCACTTAAAAATTATTTCTAAAGGCCATGTTCATAAGTGTAAAGAAATGTAATGCCTAATTGAATACATACATTTTACATATAAAAATACAACTACGAAATAATGTAACATTTATATAACTAGTCTAATAACTACATTTACTTTATTACCAAGTAATTGGGAAGATAAATTTAGTATTAAGTATCAGAAAAAGTTGCATGGCAAGCTATATTCCTTAAAACGTGATTCTGAGAACGAAACATTACAAGAACAGATACTTGCTACAACTGTGACGGAGAAAGTACCTATCCCCATTATTTCAAGAACTTTTTTTTTCGTTAAAAACGATTCCATAGCCGCATGTTATTACCCCACCCCTGCCCATAACGGCTAATGGTTTTGGGGACCGTTTGGTGCATCTAGAACTGCTCATGTCTTGAGAGGCTGGCGTCTTCAGGAGAAACCGCGGCCCATGCCAGGCCGGGCCCAGCGGCTCTAGCGGACCCAGGAAGCCCCCTGGGCCGCCTCCCCCACCTCAAACCACTCAAGGCACCACCCTGCCGCGTCTCTCGCCGCCCAGCCCCGCTACTAGTATGCCGCCTCCGCGGCTGCACCGGGCTGCGTGGAGACCCGCCCCTGGAGGTGATTGACGGGCAGCCTCCTCCAATGGTCAACGAGCTCGGCCCCAGCGGGCTGGGCAAGGGCCGCGGCTCGCGGAGGAATCTCTCTTGCCCTTTAGTCCCGGGCAAGGTGTTGCGGCCGGCGCCATTTTCTCTAGCCGCCTGTCTCGGGTGCCGCCATGTTGGTGAGGAGAAATCACCGTTACGGCCACTGTCCAAATCCCCGCGTCGCTGCACGCCGCCCGCCCGCCCGCTCCCACGCCACAGCCACCGGCGGCGAATAGAGACTAGAGCGGCAGCGCCGGCAGCGCGGGGCCGTTGCCCAGTGTTTGCAGTTAGAGCCCCATCTCTCTGGCGTGGTTGTTAATAGACTGGAAAGTCTGTGTCTGTGTCGCTCACTAGTAACCGTGAGTTTTTACCACTTCGTCACCTGTCGGCGGCGGCCGGGAGCAGGTACCCGCAGGCGGCGCAGGGGTCCTCCCCGCGCCCCGCCGCCGCCGGCCTCGCAGACCTGCCCTCCAGCCCCGCCCCGTTCTTGACCAAACATGACAGACTCTGAACATGCAGGGCACGACAGGTCGGGAACCCTTCTTGTCTGTCTTTCTGTCGGATGAGAGGAGGGGTCTGGGGCGGCGGGAGCGGGCCGGGGCCGGGCGCCTCCTGCATGACTTAGACGTCTCTGTGTGGCTCCATCGGTTCCATGACGCGCACCCTTATGTAAACCTCAGCTTCGCGGCCGCGGGGGAGGTCGGCCCGGCCGCGCCCGCCTCCCCGAGCCGGGGTCGCTGCTCGGCGGCGCCGGCCCCGCCCCCGGCTGGGCACGTACGAGCCCCCCGCCCCCGGGTGGCTCCGCGTGGGGGCGCGGTGCTGCGGGCCAGCGCCTCCCCGTCCCGGGGGCCGGTGTTCACCGCTGAGTAGTACCGGCCAGCAATTTTCAGTAACCGGTCTTTCGATGTTTGACTACTACCCAACAACACCTCTAAAAATAAACATGTTTGGATTTTAGGGAATTTTTAAGCCACCCCAAAAGGCCATGTGTTATATACAGTCCTACCCCTTGGAATTTGAAATGGCAAGTTACAAGTTAAATGTTAACACAAAGTACTTAGGCTTTGCAAACCTTAGTGTAGCGCAATGTTCTAAAGTAAAAACTCCATGGATTATTCAGTCTAAGCCAATTTTCTAGATACTGTGTATCACTTGCACCTTTAAGTGAGATTCCGATATTTTACTTTTGCTCTGTGCCTTAAGAGGCACGTTCTTGGTTCTATTCAACAGTTTGGAGACGTTTACGTTAGCATACTTAATTTTTGTTAAGTCTCAAATTTTCATTCATATCTATCTTAATCATTAAGAAGGGGGCTTTCATTCATTAAAATTAGTGAAACAAAATGCATTGCATCTGATTCTTAATTAGGATGTTCATTTGGAAATCTAGGACCTCACAATTACTCCTTTGCCAATAGAAGTAATCAAAAATATACATTGTACGCTAGACTGTATACAAATTGCTCAAGTTTCATCTGTGGAGTAATGTGATCTCTTTTTGGGAAAGCATTCCAAGCATTTTTTTTTTTAACCCAGAAGCAAAAATCACAAACAGCTGAAATTTGAAATATCTAAATATCTGGCAATCTTGAGAGGGATGAAAGTGATGTTTCAACAACTTCAGTACTGTAATAAGAAAAGAAGATCCTCAGAAAGCAAGTTAAACATGGAGTAATTTTTAGAAAGTAAAATGTACTTTTAAAAATTATAGGTGCATATGCTTGCACTTGACCCATTTTTCATGGTTTTTATGTTAACTTTTTTATTAAAAAGAAAATTCTTGGAATGAGTTAATTAATACTTTGAGAAGTTTCCCACTCTGAATATCTGTGGACAAGTCAACCATGGGGTTTTGCTAGTGTAGTGTAAAATTCATCCTTTTATATGGAGGAAGGAAATCTGTTCTCATCTATTAGTGCATAGAGTAACTTCAATATGTGGAACTTTGTATTCTGTATGATGTAAAACCCATATCATCAAGTATCAAAATAATTTTGCTAGTAAGGAACTGTGATGCTAGACATTAAAAAGAATTTGAAACCGTAAAATACTGATTTAGAGGTTAAAAAGAAAACTTTAAAGAATTCTTTGGAAAATATATTAACAGCTTAGTAGTAGGAGCTAAAAATTAAGTAGTAGTGATATTTAGTCTATTTTTATTTAAAAGTAGGACTAAGAAACATTTTCTAGTGATTTCTGAAACAAAAAGGTTAGCTCCACTTTAACTTATCCAGTTGTTAAGTGGCAGTATGGTTCAGAGGTGAAAAGAGATGGTTTATCTTTTTCATACTTTTTTGTCAACCCAAATGAAAAACAAAACTACATCAAAAAACCAAATGGACTAGGAGTCAGGAGAAATGGTTCTAGCTCTGGTTTTGTCACCACTTAGCTTTGTGAACTTGAGCAAGTCTAGTTTCTTAATTGATAAGAGGCTTCTATGATTAATTTTCAAGTTCTACAAGATCAAAGGTTCTCATCTTTCCCTGGGGAACTTTTTTTTTAAAAAAAAATATTGATGCTATGTTCATTGGCTTCACAGGACCTCAGCCTGTGTTTTAAGAGTTTTGAAAGCTCCCCAGGGAAGTCTAATATTGCCAAATTGAGAACCACTGTATTAGATCAGTGTTTTCCCAATTTTAGCTAATCATCAGAAATCACTTTGAGGTTGAGTTTTGCCCTGCCCAGAGGAACTGAATCAGAATCTACAGGGGAAGGTTGTGGTAATTGTGTTTTTCATAGGCTCCCTGGATGAATCTTAAGAAATTTGGGGAAAAATGGACTAATCTGTGGGCTCCCCAAATCTTGTTTTTCCATATTATAGCTATACTGTAATAAAAGTTTCTGTGAATTGAGTGGAGAAAGGTATATGAAACATGGTAGCTAGGCATTGTCTGTCAGATTCTTTTTCTGACATTTTTTGAAAATTAAGGTATATTGTGTGTGCAGAAAAAAAATGAAATCTATGATTAATGTTTACAACTGCCTTGATTTTATCCAAATTAAAATAATACCATTATAATTTATGTGAGAATAAGATTATAAATGGAATTCACAGAATGTGAAATTTTTTCTCCTTTAAAAATTTTTTTGTGTGTTTTTTATATGGTGAACATTTTGCACAAGATTTGTTTGCCAAATGAATAACTTTTTAAAAGTATCTATTTGGTGTACTTTCCTTTAAATATTTTCATGCATGACATTAAAACATTATATTTTTATAAAGTGTTATTAATATAAAATCTATAAATAAACTTGTGGCTATGTAGAATGTAGTAGAAGACTTCTGCATAAGCTTGGAGCCTAGTTTCTAAAGGTCTTTAGCAATAAATAATAGAGATGGAGAGGAAGGAGTTGGGGGAAATCAAAGGGAAGTGTAATTCTTGTCTCTCAGCATTCAATTCTTTTCTTTCATTCAGTTCTCTTAGGCACAACTCTAGCCACCTAGCTTTATATTTCATCTGGATGTTGACCTAGTTAAAACAATTCACAGCACCTCTTAAAGGCTAAATGCCATGAGTCCCTGCTTTGGACACATCTACAGTAGAATAGGAAGAGAAAAAATGTAACCCAAGTAACTTTTATAGAATTTTCTAAAATATGCTAATGGTAAAAAGTATTGCAGGGACTGTACTGGGGAAAAAGATAATTTTAACATGAATAGTATAAGAGCTTGTGACTCTCTTGTGACTCTCAAAGAGTCTTTAACTGATAGGAGGTATGGATAAACCTTTCCTTTGGGAGGAGGTTATTCTTTGCCCATTATAAACAACCTCTCTACCTTCTTTCCCTCCTCTTCCTGCTTTCCTTCCTTCTGTAAAACAAGAACAATAAAATTCCTAACTAGTCAGAATTGTAGTGGTTTATGGCCCACCATGTCAATCGAAATCTTGCCAAGAGAGTGCACTGGAGAATCTGAAGGGATGAGGGTGGAGAAGATGATTATATTTTCCATTTGGAACGGGGCTTTCATTTGATTTTTGGAATAATCCCATGTGGTATTAGGTAGATAATCAAGGTAGTATTATAAGGTTTAGTGAATTATCTTAGATCGCACAAATACAGCCTAGATAAGAACCCAGGTATGCAATATTATTTTCACTCTTCATTAAGTTGGTGTAAGGAAGTAATGGAATAAGCTCCGGCCTTTAATTCTTGAGTAGTTTGCAATTGTAATATGGTACATTTGACAGAGCCCTTTATTTTGAATAAAACCTTGATTCTGATCCTGGTCTTTCTTCTAATTTGGTTATTACTATTTTTCAGGATTTTTCTCATTTGTGAAATAAGGTAGTTGAACTGGATTATCTCCAATTCCCTTCCTACTTTAAAAAGTCAGTTTTAATTCAAAAAATTGCAGATGCCTTTTTGAAGGCATCTTTATGCTCTACACAATATCTAGTTTGAAAATTAGTGTGTTTAGTGGAGTAAATGTCTTTCCTGACTAGCCAGGACTTATTTTTGATTCCAGAATTTAACTATTGTTGAAATCGCCAAAGTGTGTCTTTCTTTAACAAATGTAAAAACCTCAAATTATATATCAGGTTCAGGTGTGATGTGGGAAAGCACTCTGACTCTTAGGAAGACATTTTCCCCCGTCCTATCATAAACAGATTATTTCATTTACTTTTAAATTTTCATTCAACAGACTGACAGTGTTTCCTCTCTTCTTAGTGTTTAGCACTGGTGAAACAAATCTCAATACAACCTTATGAACTTGCTTTCCAGGATCTTGTAATCTAGTCAGAGAAACACAATGATAAATACATAGTTATAGCACAAGTACTACAGTGGTGGTATGAACTGAGTGCAGTGGGGCTATAAATGAGGGCTTCCGGGAGGCATCATGGAATACCTAGGTCTGCAGGATGAATAAAGGTTTGGCCAAGTAGAGGCAGAGATATACAAAAAGCATGGAGAAATGAAATGACATGGTAGGTTCAGGGATGATAAAAGTGTTAATATGTGGGGAGGAGTGTACAGCTATTTTGGGGAATGGGGAAAAGGTTTAAATAAATTTGGGGGCCAGACCCTAAAGGATGTGGGGATCCCATCAAAGTTTTTAAAGAGAATGATCAGATGCATTTTTTGTTAGGCTGCCTGGTAGCTAGGAGGAAGTGGACAACGGAGGGGGAGATCACTAGGAGGAGGCTTTGCAATCATTTTTGTTAAACATTAAGCACCTAATATTTAATATATTAATACATTGTTCTAGGCACAAGGAATATAGTAATAATAGTATTTTCTCTGTCTCTGGGGAGAGAGAGAAAATAAACACACAGGAAAAACAAATACGTTAGATGATAATAAAGCAGAAAGGGAGATGGAGAGTCTGATGGATGTGGAGAGGATATTGTCTCTTTTAAATAGAGTGTTTAGGACAGTACTTACTGAAAAAGTAACATTTGAGCAAAGCCCTGCAATAAGAGAGCAATCCAAAGCCAGGACATTTGGGGAAAGAGCATCCCAGATAAAGGGAATGGGAGTGAAATAAACCTGAAGCCAGGAATGAGCCGAGTGATTAAGGGGAAAAAAGGGAGCAGTGGGGAGAGTAATAAGAGATGAAGTTAGAGGGGTAGGGCAAGATTGTATGGGGCCTTGTAAGCTATTATAAGGATCTTAGATTTCACTCTTGAGTGATATGGGAGCCACTGGGGGATTTGAACAAATGAGGGACAGGATCCTACCATGATAAAAGAGTAGTAAAAGAAAACTGCTGCAGTAATCTAGGTGACAGGTGATGATGGTTTAGGCCAGGGGAGTAAAAATGGTTGCATTTTGGACATGGTTTGGTGGTAGAACCTATAGGATTTGCTGGTGGATGCATGTGAACTATGCAAGAAAAGAATGAGACAAATCTATAAAAGTCTAGAAATTGGATGAGGAGGACCTGATTAAAGGCATTGACAGTGAGGAAGCAGACAGGCAAAATTCATGACCTACTTCTTAGCATTGATAGAATTAGATATAAATATCTGGGAGTTTTTAGCTGAGATGTTAGTTGAAATGAATGAGATCAGGCAGAGGTGTGTGTCAGAGGTTATGGAAAAGAGGACAGAAGGTGTGGGAAGCTAAAGAAGGAGAAAGAAAAGGATAGTCACTGAGCAGTAAAGGAAAATAAGGGTTAAAAATAGGTGACAGATTGGGCTCCTACCTGTAATCCCAGCTACTTGCAGAGGGAGGATCCATGAGTCCAGGAGTTTGAGGCTACAGTGAGCTACAGCTGTGCCACTTCACTCTAGCCTGGATGACAGACTGAGACTTCGCCTCTTTAAAAAAAAAAAACAAAAACAGTCACAGGATATACATTATCCTAAATTAAAACGTTTCAATATTTGAATGAAAGGGTGCTGCAGAGTTTGCAAACTGGTGGCCTTCAGGCTTAAAATCTGCCCACACTGTTGTTTTTGCCTGACAGGATATTTTAAAATATTTGTGTTTGAAAACTTTTAAGGCTTTACTGTGTTCTCCACCATCCACAGTCTTATTACTCATACTGTCTTTGCAGACTCATCTGTCAAGGTGTGCTTCACTTATTTAGAAGACCTGCCTGACCACTGTAGACACTTGAGTTCGTGACCCTTTGTTATGTATTAAGTCAAGTTTTCACCTGGACAGACTGGCTACCAAAAAAACCTCACAGGGATGGGTGACCTTGAATTCACCAGGTCAAGCCCTCAGTCCAGTCCAGGGCTTCCAGAGTACTGTATTCTTTTGTGCATAGATGTCTCCTGGAGTTGTGCAACACAGTGGCCCTGCTTTAGTTTTTCAGATTCAGAAACTGATCGGTCTCAGAGCTGATCAGACTTAGGAATGTTAATTCATGCTCAAAAATAATAACAATGGCTAACATTTCTTTGGTGCTTGCTATGTGACAGGTACTGTTTTAAGTACTTTAAGTGATTTATTTAATCCTCACCAGAATGATAAGAGGTAGGTCCTGTTATTTGTCCCCCTTTTTACAGATGAAGGAGCAGGCACTGAGATGGGTAAATTTCCCAAGGTCACAAAGTGAATCAATAGGAACTTAAAATAATCTAACTCCAGAGCCCACACTTTTACCAGAGCATATACATCCCCATCACAAGAGAAAAAAAAAAAAAATATATATATATATATATATCTCTCTCACACAGACACAGACACACATACACACACACTTGAGAAGGCCAGTTTAGTTATATAAAGTGAGAACTAGGTATTTGCATCAGGGAGTATATTCTTTCCATGTAGAATGGTATATGGAAAACCAAATTGTCAAAAGCTGCCTACTGAACAAGAGCATGGGATTAGAACAAGGGAGTTAGTTATAAATGACTAGAAGTTTAAATGACATCAGACTCTGATAAAGTGATATTCCCATCTCTGTAATGTACTTATCAAACAGTTATGTGCATCCGTCTGCCTTACAGAATATCCTTTCTCCTCGGTGGTGTTTACGTGGGTACTGCCCACATTTATCTTCACACCTCTCCTTTTTCATTGCTTCCATTGCTGACAGCCTTCTGGTAGATAGATTTCTTTTCATTGCATGTTACTATCTTAAATTTAGTCAGTCATCTTTTACTTTGTCATGTGTGTCTGACTTCCTAATTTCTGATCTGGTTTATCTTTTGGTTTCTGAGGACATTCTTATTCCCAAATCTTTTCAGGGGGTAGTTGGGTTCTGGGAAATGTTACTCAACTGCTGATGTCATGCACCAACCGAGATGGTAGTCATTAAATGATTTTAACAAGAACAATTTCAGCAGACTGTTACTGCTCTTGGCAAAGAGCAAGCTTTCTCTGTTATGAGTTTATATTTGTTTTCTTTTGCTTTGTTTTTAATGTGAGTTCTAGCTTAACATTAATACTTCAAATAACTGTTTTAATACTTTAACTTTCATAAATTATATGCACATTCTTACGTGTCAAATAAGCAACCAAAGCAAATCCCAGATTGTTTTCAAAGAGAGTCCTAAGTTAATTATCATTAAAAGTATAAGATAAAACTACATAAAATCAATCACAATCTATTCATAAAGTTGATTCATAAAGCACCTAGATTTGGAATCCTCATGATACTCAATATAGTAAATATATGACAGTTTGTAATTTCCATACTTCATTTGGTACATATAGACAGATTAAAATCTTCATTTTATAGTTTAGGAAACGGACTCAAAGGATAAATAACTTGTCCAACGTGATTAAGCAGCTGAGTGAGAGCCATGACCTATCTATGGCATTGAGCTTCAGTACTCTTTCCATTACTTCATAATGGTAGTTAGTCTGGTATCAGATGCTGGATATTGGACACTTACAAAGGTCTTTTTTTGGATTACTGAATCACAGACAATTTTATCTTAGTTTGTTATAAACTCATAAAACCTTTTTCTAAATCTTAAAATAGTAGAAATTGAATTTATAAAAAATATTGACATATTTTAAGAGTGTATGAAATCAATTAAATCTAGCTAATTTAGATCTGTAAGTTTCTAGTTGTAGAAAACAGGAATTCTTCTATTGTTTACAAGTGTCAGCCTATTAAGGGAATTCATTTGAACTGCATAGAGATCAGAAGAACCAACACCTCTTTTGCTTGTATTTTTCTTGATTGCTAACAGTTGACAATAAAATGTTGCTAGATCTCTGATGCTTGTGTATGGGATTAAGTTCTTTATGACCTCTGCTGTTAGGCCATAAGGGAAGTTTTGAGTTGATTTCTGCATCCTTGGAATATATAAGATTCTGCTTAAAAATTATATTTTGGGGAAGCAAATGAAAAATGAAGCAAATAATGCATTGACTTAAGAAGTACCTGCAAATACAGGTTTGTTTTTTTTAATGTCAAATGGTCAAGTGTGAAAATGAATTTTTGTCTAAAGCTGGGGTGAAATTAATATCATCATCATAAGAGTAAATGTCTGACATACGTGAAGAAATATGAAATGTTATCCCTGAGGCTGTTATAATTTATTGTTAGAAAGTTCAGTAGTCTTCATTTTAAGAGTAGGACATTATAGTGCTTTAGTGATGATTTCTCAGTGTTGCCTATTGCTGGATTATTTCTGTAGTTGTTACAATGCACAGTACAGATGCTAAATAGAGGGTCACTTTCAACTGAGGTTAGTGAAATACAAGGTGGTTAGAGGAACTTTTTTCCTCTAACATCTTCATACGTGTGTATGTATTATGTACATATATGTGCATGTATATATATACACACATATATGCACTATCTGGAGCAAAAATGATTTTTTTGTACATAACTTTGGAAGTTTTTCTCCTTATGACATTTTGGAGTGACGTAGTTAACATTCTGCTTTTAATTCATCTACAAAAAATGTGAAGAATCCCCAAATAAGATTTTTTTCTTAAAAGATTTGTGGAATAAAATAACTAAAAATTAAACATAGTCTTTAGAAATGATTTTTTTCATGTTATGAGTACTAATATGCCAAACAATTGAACAAAGTTAGAATCATATATAATCTCTAATTCTGCTTTGTATTTTTATTAAAATTTTTATAATTATTTATTAGCTGGAAAAGGATATAATATTCTTCCCTCATTAGCTAACTCTGTCAATATTATTATAGTATGTTTTATTGACTCTTTGAAAATTGTCGATTTGTAGATAAAATAGCTTTTATTATGATTAATTGGAACATTTTTCTCTTGCATTATGTACATTTATACGTCATCTAATTGGTAAAATTTTAACATATACGGTGTACAAACAGATTTTCATACCAAGCTGTACCTAGAACACCTTAACTTGGAAAATGAATATTCAGATACTAACAGGAAATATAAATGGCATGGCTTTTTAATATTTGAAAAAATATTTTTACATTTTTATTACGTTGATTAGATGTAGTGGTAACTTGATGATAATGCAATCTCTGATCATGTGACATTTAAGGATACCAGAAATGACTTCAGGCAGGCCAAGGCAGAATTGAAGAAGCACACTTTAGCTGAATGCTTAGGCCAAAATCTAATTTGAAATAGCTCTTCTAAAAAATCTACTTCCACCACACCCCCAAATCCTGGAGCTACAGTACTTCATAATAATAGTTAATCTGGTATCAGATGCTGGATTGGGATATTTGACACAGACCAAGTGCTCTTTTGGAATACTGCTAGGTAATAGACAATTTCATTCTGGTTCATTGTAGATTTCTAGAGAACTGCTTGCTATATGAAAATATTGTGGATAGAATCAACTTTCTCAACTTTTGATGTCATGACACCTAAAAGATTATTTTTTGACATTCATATTCTAAGGATATTTTATTTGCTGAGATTTGTTTCTGTGAAAGTTCTAGCTTCTCTAGTCTGTACTAGAGAGCCTACATGAAGAGGATAAAATTGAAAAGTAATGAAAGTAAATCAGTTCTAGCTTAGTTAGATATCCAAAGAGTAAATGAAATATAAAAAAGAATACTTTTTAAAATGTAGTAAAAAAAAAAAAAACTATGACAAGCTAATTCACAGTTTTGGTTTATTCACATAATAGTCTGTCTCAGCTTACAACATAAAGGATATTTGAGGAAAGGCATGGTTTTTCTTCATGATGTCAAAATACAAACTTAAAGATATATTTAAAAATTCTTAATTTCCCAAATTAATGTACAGCAGTACTTCCTCCATCAGGCATTGGATGGGGACAGGGAATTAAACATCAACGGATATTTTATTATCAGAAATCAATTTTGTTAGAAACATTTTCGAAGGAACTATTTGTACGTAAAATACATGGCTTGCCTTCCTGTTTTACTAAATAGTTACTGACTTACCCTTTTCTTAATTACTTTGGATCATCATAAACATCTGTTCCCACCGTAATCACTATGAGCACTAGACATACTCCATCTTATGTTTTATTGTTGCCTTGGGGAGTCTTTGGGAATATGGGAGGCATTCACACAGACCACTGCTAAGTGTTGCATAACGATAGGGTAAAGTAGAAGTACTTCAGGAACAGACTCCAGATTTGGTCTACCCCAGCTTGCTTTCTGCTTTTACTTGTTCCTGATAGTTTTTCATTGTTATTCTCTGAAGGAAAACAAGAGAAAATTTCCCCTTAGAATCCAGTTCTTGGGTTTATAACCATTCCCAGTTTGTTGGGTGAAAGAACTTGTAGTCTAGCATACTCATTCTGTTTGAATATGTATATTTTGGGTGAATTACAAGGAGCAAGGAAACTAGTTGAGTTTAGTGTTAACTTTATTTCATGTAATCCTTAAACAACTCTGGTGGTAAAGGTGATTGATTACTCCCATTTTGTAGATAAGAATACTAAATATTGGAGGGCTGAGATAATTTGTTCATGATCACATAGGTAGTATATGATTAGGAAGCAGAATTTGAACACAGATCTTTCTGGTTTTAGAGCTTTTTTTTCTTCTACCCTACTATGGTGTCTTTTTAAGTAATCAATTTTAACATGTCACAAGTTTAAAGCATTAAATAGTTGTTTTAAGAACTCTTTTGTTGCTGGTTATTGTTCTTATTTAACACTCCTATTTTAATTTACAGGTTTAGGTCACCTCACTTTGCCAGAACCCTGGGTCTTCATTAAATAAGAGGTGGTTTTTTGTTTTGTTTTGTCTTTGGTTTGGGTCCTCTTTAGGTAGAAATTACTGTTCTGGCAGCCATTTACCTCACTATAACATATTCCACTCTGTCTTCTGGATATTGGTGCTCAGCCCTTTTTTGTTTTAATTGAAATACAAACCTTAGTAATAAAATAGCAGTTTTAATTTCTTTCAACATTCCTCTCTTTTCTTTCCCTCTTCTGACTTTATGTGGAGGCTTTTATCTAATGGGTTGAATCACTGTTTTATTTTTCTTTTTTCTTATTATTTTTATAGAATTAGGCACGACTACAGTTTTGTCACATGGATATATTGTGTAGTAGTGACGTCCTGGCTTTCTGTGTAACCATCAGCTGATTGGTATATGTAGTACCCATTAGGTAATTTCTCCTCCCACACTCCTCTCCCATCCTCTGCCCTTCCAAGTCTCCAGTGTCTGTTGAACCACTCTTTATCAACTTTTCTGGAATGAAACGAAATGAAATAGGGCAATAGGACAACTTATTTCCTAGCTTTTTTTTTTTTGAGACAGGGTCTCGCTTTGTTACCCAAGCTGGAGGGCAGTAGTGGAATCTTATCTCACTTGCAGCCCTGACCTCCTGGTCTCAGGTGACTCCTGTCTCGGCCTCCCGAGTAGCTGGGACTACAGGTGCATGCCACCACACCTGGCTAATTTTTTTTACTTTTTGTAGAGATGAGGTCTTACTGTGTTGTCCAGGCTGGTCTTGAACTCTGGACCTCAGGTGATACTCCCGCCTCAGCCTCCCAGAGTGCTAGGATTACAGGCATGAACCACTGCACCTGGCTTGCCTCTATTTTTTTTTAATCTGTACAGTAAAAACATTTGGACTAATGTTCTTTAAATTCTTTTAAAAAATACTGTTCAATAAAAAGAAAACCTCTAGCATTTTATAACTCCAAATGCTGTCTTACCAACTTAACTGATCTGCCCTGGTGGCCACCGTTTCCTGACAAACATTAAAATAACTCCTGAGGAACTGAACTATTTAATAATTCACATTTATTTTATGGTCCAGTGATATTGACCTTGTCTCGGTTCCTACAGTGTGTTGTGCTCTCTTCTACACAGGAATTTTGCTCATCTTATTTTCCCTGTCTGCAGAGGTCCCTTTCCTGCCCCAGTCAGGTTAACGCATCTCACTTCATTCAGGACTTCCTCAGGGAAAGCCTTCCAGACTTCTTTGACAGAAGACTTTCCCCTGTCTTGTGTTCTCATAGCACTATTTACCTCTTTCATAGACTTCTGTGGTTATTTTGTGTCTATTTGTATGATTTTTTTTTGATTGGTGTCTGTCTCTCACACCACTAGATTAAAAACTTGTTGAGAGAAGAAACCATGTCTCTTTCTTGTTTACCATTGTATCTCCACTGAGAAGCTGGTAAATAAATATATGTTAAGTGAGTGAATTACCTTTTTTTTTTTAAGCTAGAGGGACAGAAAATTCTTACATAGTTTTTAAGAATTGCAGCTCTGGATATTGTGTATTTCATCCCTGAATCAAGTTAGAACATCAGACAATTGTGTACTTGCATGGTGTTGCTTTGTTCCCTTATATAATTGCTTTTTCTTAATTGAACTTTGGCAGCATGCCCTTGGCTCAAATTGGGTTATGGATAAACTGTTATATTGGATACTCTTGAGGGCAGTGCCTACCATATCAACTACTGTACATTTTATCAGGTAATATTGTCTTTCTGAGGACTCTGAGAAGGAATTTCTCTCTTGATTTTTTACTCCCAGAAAAAAATTGTGCTTCTCTTGAGTAACTGGTTTGTTTTTGTCTTGGAAGCACTGTTGTGTCATGCCTAATTTTTGTTTCCTAAAGTTCAAAGCCAGATTTGCTGCTCACATCTAAAAATTAGTCAGGAGTTTCTGGCATGCACCTATGTAAACTAATCTTAGTTTTAGCTTCATCTTGATCTTTATAATTTTAACTGTTATTTATATACTTTATAGTTTATTCAATAAATGCTCTGGAAGTACCTTGCAAGAAATACTACAAACACCACCAGAGCTAAATAAATAAATAAATAAAAAATAAAGCTAAATTAATCTGCTTGCTGGGTAAGACGTGATTTTAGTGTCTCCACACAAAGTGGAAGAGATAGGTAAAGAGGAAAATAAAAAGGTTATTACATATTGGGGGGGATTCTAGGTATTAGGTTTTGATTGGTTCATTTGGGGATTGGAAATTCTCCCTTTTGGTTTTTTTATGCCTGTATCACAAAAGCACAGACTTTGTGTTACAAAGGTCTGAGGTGGGATATGAGTGTCTGTTAGGCTCTGGGACATATAGTCAGCACTTTTGTCACACATACTGGGAACTTGGCAGAGTTTTGTATTTTAACAAGCCCCCACCTCTTTTGGCCCTTCCTGTAGAAATAGAACAGAAGGCTACATATTCACTGCTGTGAATTATGACTTTTGTAGGAGCTCTGACTGAAAGCCTTGGCATTTAGCTTGACTGAGTATCAGAGTCCCCTTATTTTCCTTCTGTTGCCAATAAATTTTTGTACCATCGATGAAATAACAGCTGTGCGGTAGCTATATGACTCTGAAGGCCAGGCATTGGGAGATTGTGAGACAAGTGAAAATAATCATAACTGTTACAAGGAGAGACTAGAAGTCACTATAGATTGATGATCAAAGATTTTTTTACTTTAACCAGGACATCATATTTTAAGAATCCTTCTGAGTTCATTTTTGGTCAGCCGAGTTGTCCTTCCAGTTTGACTATAGATTGGTCAACTTTCCCTATGGTATCACTCCGCATGCAGCAGGAAATTTTAGCAGTATTTCATGTTTTATTCTTGGCTTCCCAACAAGAAATCTAGAGTTATGCCATTATCCATAAGCACTTGGATCAGTGATTTTAGATTAGTTTGTTGTACTTCTAGGGCTTCACAGTTCTATTCATCTTTTCAGTCAATGTTATTAACAAAGTTTTGATAGCCTTTTCAAGTTGCCCTCAGACATTACCAGAGAAACATGGTCTCCTGAAAGACATGGAAGGAAGTATTGAAAACCATATAATTATTACATTGTTACATGGACTTATTATGTAAATTAGGTTATATAGAACTGTATATGCAAATTAGGTTCCGATAAGGCAAATATGAGTAAATACGTTATTGATTCAGGAAATAAAGATTAGGAGGGCCACATATAGTTTCTTAAACAAAAGAGGAAATACTTGTAAGAAACACGAGTAAGAAAAGACTTCTCAGTTATCTCTGGGGTAGAGGTGCCTTATATGGAGTTAAACAAAATTTGTGAAGGTTGTCATAGGACTATGAAGGACATTAGGCTAATTAAAATTTATAATATTGCCTATGTATTTATACTAAGTTCCATTTCTGAAGGAATTTGTATTTGGGTTGAGGCTTTGAAAAATTCTAGGATTGGCCTGAGAAGTAAAACAAACCAAGTAAAAATTGCCGTGGCTGTAGATAGTCAGAAAGGAGTAAGCTGAGTTTCTACAAATTAAATAAATTCCAGAGTGTGGAAGAATCTATTGGATAAAGAATAAAGATAAAAGTGTTTTAAAGGCTGTAGGTATTCACCACTGATAATTTGTAAAGAGGAACTGTTTCTGAAATTATAAAGAGAAAGTGAAATAAGATAAGCCATCCAGGATGTAAATGTCCAAGGTCCAGTTTGGGAATAAACATAAAACCACAAAAACTCAGGTAACTCTCTTCCATGGCTCAGTATGACCATACAGTATGTTCCTTGAGGGGAAATGTCTAATTTGTTGGGGGTAAGGTAGGGAGTTAGTTCAATGAAGAAGCTTAATGAAGAGGACCATATGTATGTTATATAGGTTGGGGGAAAAGATCAGAGTAGGCATGGGCAAAGCCTAGATCCAAGCAAGTTATCCGTCAAGCATTCCGACAGACTCAGCTGGTAGGATTCAGGTTATTACTAACTAACATAGACAACAAATGCATGATCAGCATGGTCATGTCCCTTGTTTCACAGGATAACACTGAAACCAAAGGGGCCGGATGGTAGGTAACATGAGTGGTGGGCACTCTTTTGCTGAAGAACACTTTTTGTACCATAGCTAAGAAATTCTTTAGTCTGCAGTTGTATCCTAAGGAGCAGGCAAGGTGGTAAATCTCAGATCTCATTGGAACCAGGGATGATGGATGAGAAACTGCCTCACAGCAGCCTCCCACAAAATAGGGAGATAGTCGAGAAATAGCCTTGTAGCAGCATCTCACAGGACTGTGTGTCTTTCCATATCTGGAGGATCACAGGGCATTCTGCCAAGGCATAGATCAGCCTGTGGTTGAGCCTTTCCCTGTAAGGCCAGTGTGGGGACACGCAAGGTTGCCACGGCACCAGTACAGAACAGTTCCCCTACCTTATCCATGGTAAGGGAGAAATGACTGCATGAATTAGTACAAAAGCATGAAAAGAACTAACACTTTACAAGTAATAGTTTCAAGCATCTAGGAAATTTGTGTTCTCTTGGTCCTAGGAGAAGCAGTCTACTTCTATTAAGTTGTTTGCGCCTGGATTGTGAAGAAATCCTGACACGGTTACTTGGAACATTCTGAAAAATGTCTTTTTTGTGGTTGTCATATTCGCTTATCCCAGGAAGTTTGTATTCATGAGTAATGTCTAAGTAATATATCCATCAGGAGTACTTGGATGGTCTTTTATTGAGGCTTTCATGTTTCTTCCAGAAGACTCAGTTTCTGATCTATATGTAGCTTGTAACAGGAGCCTTTAGGCATGCATAAAGAAAAAGCAGAAACTACCTGTGGAGGTAAGACTGAATGGTTCAGGTTAATTTATTTTAATAGCCAACAATATCAGAATGGAGAAAAGTAGAATCCTCTATTGAGGCACATTATTATAATTTCCAAAGATTTAGTGAATAATTCAGAATAGAAACATATCATGGCCAGTGAGGGTACTGACCAATTTCAAAGTCTTTAATTTATACTATAGTGTATTATGATATTCCCCAGTTGTCTGTAATCTAGATATTTAAATCTAGAGAAAAAATATTTTTAAGTTGATTTTTTTAAAAATAACAGCTTTATTCAGATACAATTCCTACTTTTAAAGTTTACAGTTCACTGGTTTTTAGTATATTCAGAGTTTTGCAATTATTACCATTATCTAATTTTAGAACATTTTCATCACTCCAAAAACAAACACTGTACCCATTGGCAGTTACTCCGCATTCTTTCCTCTAATTTACCTAGTAACCCCTAATCAATTTTTGTTTATATGGATTTTCTTAAGAGATAACGTCTTTCAAAAATAATTTTGTTTACTAACTGGACAGTTATTTACCGGTCTTTGGTACACGAACACGAATATGCTACTTTTTAAAAAAGGAATAATCATTGTATTATTTTTATATTAATATAACATTACCTATTTATAATTGAGCTAGGAACTTCTCTCTTGGATTTATTAAGTTTTTAAAAATATCTTGGCTTAGTAAACCCAACAGTTCTTATAATAGTGTTGAGCTAGTTCGAAATCTAAAAAATGCCAAGCACTCTTAATTACTTCTATTATTTCCTTTATTGTTGGTTTTTTTTTTCAAGACTACTAAGTTAATATCTGATACATTAGTAGGTGCCCAGTCAAGAAAGCTTTATTTTATTTTCATGACAGAGCTGAAATTAGAATCCAGTTTTCCTCCCATGAAGTCTCCTCTTTCCATTATGCCACACATGCTTTCCATACGTGCCCAAAGCTGACTTTTTTAAAGTGTTTGGAAGCAGTTCATAGAAGTATGAATCATTGTTCTTTATTTCCTTTTTCTCTCCCATTTTTTGTAAATACACATAAATTTACAAGTTTAAATCTGCTATTGTATGAATGCTGAAATGATAAATAGACTAAGGGAAAAGACAGATTTGAAAAAAACTAGCAGCGTTTTACATCTTATAACAAATATAAATGGCCCATATTCACATTTAAAGAATTTGTGTGAAGTAGGACAAAAATTCATAGGCAGCGTTTTCAGCATGTGTACTTTATGTTTTTAAATAGCTCTAGTTAAATGCTAAATATGAATTAGTGATTTCCAGATACTAAATTTACAGCCAACTTAGGGTGGTATCATATGCCTGTTCTATAATGCAAGAGTTATGGATATTATATTTAATACCTTCAATCATTCAGTAAACAGCAAGGTGCCCATGCAAGGTGCTAGAGATACATCTGTGAAAGACAGTCATACACCCTGTTTTCACCAACCAAAAAGCAAGTCGTTTGAACATAATGTGCAGAATACAGTGATAAGAGAATGAGAGTTATTAGGGAAGTACTTAAGATGGAGCATCTCACCTAAACCTGGGTAGTAAGGGGAGGCATCTTGGAGGAAATGACGTCTAAACTGGGTCCTAAGTATTGAATTCGAATTAGCCAGGTGAAGGAGGTGGTCATGGTAGTTGAGGTGAGCAGGGCAATTAGAGTTTTTAGGCAATGTTTAATGCTTGGAGACTTGAGAAATTAAAAGTAGCTGGGTAAGCAGAGGGCACCATTGAAGATTGTCTTTTTATCATAGAAACTTCAAACATATAAAGAGTAATAGAATGAATCCTGTTACACGCATCGCATAGCTTCAGCAAGTACCAACTCATGGCTAATCTTGTTGAAACCACTTCGTCCATCCCAGTGGATTATTTTGAAACAAATTTGAGATATCATACCATTGAAGATTTGTAGCAGGAGAGTGACATGATCAGTCTGCATTTTAGAAATTACTTGTTCCTAGTAATTCTAAATTACCTTTAAAATGAATGCGCCATAGTTTGGGTGTTTCTCATTTACTGCCAGTTATGCAAAGGCATTTGTCTTTTTGCACTACCATGACTATACTATTTATAGTAGTTTGCAGTTTTTCAAACTGTAAGGTTATGGGAACATGATTAAATATTAAAATTGTTTTATGTATTTATCTTCCCATGTATATCAGTTGGTTTATTTGCATTTAAAAATACTATTAATGATCTTTTTGGCTTCTATAACCATTAAAATGTCATAATCAATTAAAAGACAGTTTGTTCTAGGATTCAGCCTCCATAATAACAAAGATACTACTGGTATTTGGAAAGTGGAATGAGATTTACTAGTTTTAATATGAATGTTTTTACAGATTCAAGTCAAGGAATTTACAGTTCTCCTTTTGTGTACTGAAATGTATTGAAATTTATTTATTTATTGAAATTTACTTTGTTAGTAAGAATTAATATAGATTGCTTTTATTCTAAAGCTATTTATAGCTGTTTACAGGCCACTAAATTAAAAATTCTTTCCTGTAATTAGAATGTTTCCTATAGTACAATGTTTTAGTTTAACCTCCTTTTTTTTGAAGGTAACTATTACAATACTTTAGGATAGTACTGTATTCATTCATTCAGTTTGTGAGAGGCAGTGATCTTAATCTAAATCAGAGGTCGGCAAACTTTGGCTGCTGAGAATGATTCTTAACATTTCCAAAGGGTTGTTAAAAAAAAAAAAAAGGGAAGAGCAATTCACAACAGAAACCATATATGGTCTGTAAATGTAAAATATTTACTATCTGGGCTTTTATAGAAAAAGTTTTTCAGTCCCTTATCTAAATAAATATAACTTAAATTCTTGGCACATGCTTTTTTTCTTTTTAAATGTTCCTATAAGGATTTGTTTTAGAACTGACCTTTGAACATTAAAATTTTCATTATCTTCTATAGAGAAGATGGTGAATTAGAAGATGGTGAAATAGATGATGCAGGATTTGAAGAAACGCAAGAACAGGAAGCAAAAGAGGATGAAAAGCAGAAAAATGAGAAATCCTACAGAAAATCAAGAAAAAAACACAAGAAAGAAAGAGAGAAGAAAAAATCCAAAAGGAGAAAACGTGAGAAACATAAGGTTAGTTAGAATCTACTTTTTAGTCTTTTGATAAATTTTTATGAAATATAAAATATGGAAAGTTAGAAAGCATATTATTACCTATTATTATTATAAAATGTATGGATTAGATATTTTTATTTATATAATTAACAGTTTTTCTAAACATAAATATAGGAAATATCAAAATAAAGATTTAAAAAGTAGGTTAAATCTTAACTTGATTATTACAGATTAAAGTAACATAATCTTTTATGATAGAAAATTGTATGCAAGGATATTGGAAGGTTAAGAAAAGAATGCCATTCTCTACAGATACAGATTAACAGCACTGGCATTGTCCATCTATTCATTTATTTATTCATTCATATGTATTATTAAGTACTTACTGTGACAACCTCTATGCTATGTGCTGGGGATTATAAAACTGGGTGAAATAGCTGGCTCATGTAGAGCTTACATTGAAATGGGAAGGAGAGAGGCAGTGAACAAATAAAAAACAAATGCTATCAAGAAAACAACAGGGTGCTCAATGGAGAATAATGTGGGTTTGGGGTGGGGAAGAAGGGAAACCTATGCTAACAGAGAAATCAGGAAAAAGTTGGCAGCAATGGAGGGGTAGTTTTTGAAACTCCCTGAATTTCTCCCATAAAAATAGAGCAATTATGGTAGCCAAACCAAAAACCCATTGACAACATTTATAAAAAAATGAAGAAACAAGTTATCCCCATAAACCTCAAAAATACAAATGGTTGGGCCCAAATCATAGACAGCAACAGACCAGTGTAGTATTAGCAACTGTACAGGTGAAGCAGAGGGAAAGTAAAGGGACTTACAGAAAAGAAATTGCCAGCAGGTTTTTACCTCAAAAGGTGGAATCCACACTCAACCTGGAAAGCTCGTGGGCCTGAGAACAGCAACAAAACTGGGAGGGGGATCTGCTACCTCCAGTTCACACATGAGTGTAAGATGACCACAGAAGATTGGATGGTGCTGGAAAGGTCTGGGCCTGATGAACTCCTAATACTAATCAACCAAATCCCCTTTTCTAGGACAGAGTTCTACACTGAGGAAGTAAATGTTGGGAATAGAATCTAAATTGAGAGACAGGTATACTTAGTGCCAAGGAAAGAAATGATCAGGTAACAAATGGGGGAAGGAAGCAGAAGAGGCGTATCACAGAAAAAACAGCCATATTTTTGAATACTTCATGCTAACAGTGGAAGAGATAACACTAGAGCCATGAAGTTAGGAAAGCTTTCTTGGCTCATTCCATCCATTTTTCACATGAACAGCAAGGTAGGACTATGGTCACATTCCACAGGTGTTAATAATAAGAAAAAAGGGAATAACAGAGAGAATAATAATTTTCTAGGAAAGAAAGAATATCATAAAGCATATGAAAAATTTAACATAATATTTCAAAATAATAAGAAATTAAAACAATACAAGCTATTATCAAACAGCATAAATAGAATTTGGAAAAAAATTATTTGGCCATCCAGGCAGAAAGACCAAGTACCAAGACTAAGAAAAGAAAATCAGATTTATCTAAAAATTTTTAATAATTTTATTCCAGAAGATAATGAAGTGACAAATTTAAACGAAATACTCAAGGAAATAAAGTGTGAACCAAGGATTTTATATCTAGTTAAATACTGATCTCCAAATATAAAGTCTTTAGACAAACTGTATATGCAAGAACTCAGGAAATATTGTGAGCCTTTCTGTAGAATCTATCAAGAACAAGTTCAGATAACCAAAATGACTGGGGAGAGAGAGAGAGGGAGTGAGAGAGAGAGGTCTACATGCATACACATATTTACTTGTAAAACTAAGACTAAATGATGGGTAACGGGGGCAGTATATTATGTATTGGAACATTACAACTGTAAAAAATGTCAGAAAAAGCAGAAGAGTATATGGTAAGCAGCATGAACTTGCTGATTTGTCTTACTGTTATTCACTGAGAGTAAAAGGATGTTACTTCAAATTATTATCCTGGGGAATGAAAGAAGACAGAAGAGGTTACTGCCTAATTTCAACATTGTTTCTATTAGTAAATAAGTAGTATGCAAAAATAGTGACTATGGTTATTGGAAAAAGACAGTAGTATGAAGGAAATCATTGAAACAAAAATATAAGCCTTTCTATATACCAAAAGATATATCCCCCAACAGTGCAAAATTCAACTCTAAGCTATGTACAAGAGAAAGATACTAGAAAGATACTAGAAAAATACTACCTGAAAAAATTAATTCCGGAGAGTCAAAAAGTCTAAGAAACGTTTTGGAGAATGTATTTTATAATTTTCCCTACTAAGAGACACGAGGGTCAAATCTTTTCAAAGGAGAGTTCTGTCAAACCTTCAAACATCAGATCATCTCTTGCCATATGGGCTTCTTCAAAGGCTGCTTGAGCATCCTCATGTTTTTCTTGATTAGGTTTCATAGTCTGGGAGTAATTCTCCATAGGTCTTGGATCCACCCTCTGGGCTTTTGGTTCTGCCCTCTGAGTCATCCTTCCTTCTTAATGAAAGGTAGTATGAATTTGTAGCTGAGTAGTTTTCTCAGACTGCTTCCCTGACATGAGAATTTTAGAGGGATTCAGTGGCTCTTTAGTAAATCTTGAAGGACAGGTAGAAATTAGCCGGTTGCTCAGAGAAACACAGAGCATGTTTGGAGGAAGTTACCCAAGTCCTTAAATTCTTTCTGTCACGATTTTGAATATTTAAAGGGTCACTATGTGGCTTTTCTGTTAATTAGTCCTTGAATTATGTGTCTTTTGCTCTCTTTACTCATCATGAAGTGATGTGATGGTGTTTGTTTAAGAGTACTATAGAAAACATAATTTAGGCTTGAACTTTAGTACTTACCAGCCAAGTATATTGAAGGAAAAAACCCACCAGTGTATTATGGGTAAAATAATAAAAATTAAAAACAGAACTTTCGAACTCTAAACAAACAACTCAAACAATACCTTCCCCCCCAAAAAGGAGGAATAAACGGAAACACAAATATTCTCAAAGCATATTTTTTCACTTGATTTTTATGACTTTTAATTACTTTCTACTATTTCCAGCTATTTTTATGTAGTTCAATTGCCAGTTTCAGGTCAAAATTACTTTGCTTATATATGAGCCACAAAGTGTATATGTTCTCGCCTCAGTTTTTTTGGAATAGCTGAGGAACCTTCCTCTTATGCAGAATCTTCTCTTTGCTGATCATTTTTCCTGAAGCAGTATCTTCCCTTGAGATTCGTCCCAAACAAGTCTTATCCCTTAAGTTTTTTCCAAGTAAAAGATTTTCCATAGGACTGGAGCTGACTTCTGATAGTGACTAAGCATGCTTGATTTTTAATGGACAATATTTATTAATATTTTAAACCCTGACAAAGATTAGGTACTTAAAGTTGAAGATTTGACAGTATAATTATAAAAAGATTTCTTCATATCACCTATCAAATCAACAAAAACAAAATTGATGACACCACAAAACCAGTCCAAAACAAAATGGAGGAAAGCAGTTTGTCTTCTCTAAAAGAGCATTTAAGAACGGAATAGGGGAAAACAGATCCTTCCTCTTTTCCCTGTAGGAGCATCAGAGTTCAATGCAGCAAATTTTTACTGAGTTTGTATTAGACCTAGATTCTGGAAATGCAACGATAATAAAATACAGAGCTAGTGTCTTTATTGGTAAGAAATTTAAGAACTCTTTAAAGAGAGTGCTCAACCTTGGAAGGTAATTATTTTGACCACATGGGGAGATTTAGTCACTTTTTTTTAAAATTGCCCTCATACTTGAAAAGGCTTTCTCTTGATATTTGTCAGTAATTATCAACTACTTGTGGTTTTCATTTCACTTTTGTTAAATTTTGTGGGCCGGGTTTATTTCATGTTTGTAATTTGGAGTATTTTGGTATCTTTTAGTTTTAGGGTAGTCATGCAATAGAATAAGAACTCCAAAGCCATTTAAGGTAAAAATAAATACATATTCTCCTCATGTGCTAGGACCCTTTTTGGTGATGATGAGTCAATTTCACTTCCTTTAGTATTAGCTTAAATATAATATCATTTTAGACCCCAGGGGTGCATTACTTCTGTTTGGGCCAAAGGGATAATGAGGAAAATGCTGTAGGGATGATGAGGAAAATGCTGTCCTAAAGTCCCTGATCAGAAGGGAAGCTATACTTTCCCCCAAGAAAACCTTAGAGAAATTGGAGTGGTGCTGGCTTTTGGAGCAAGAATTTTTCGGTACTGGAATAATGTCATCTACTGGTTGGCACATCTAGCTGAAACAAGCTTAGCTACTTACTAGTTAAATTTTCTTTCCTTTGCAAATGTAACATATTTATGTCTTTTCCTTTCCTTCAGCATAATTCTCCATCTAGCGATAGTTCAGACTACAGCCTTGATTCAGACGTTGAACATCCAGAAAGTTCCCATAAAAAAAGAACTGGTTTCTACAGGGATTATGACATTCCATTTCCTCAGGTATTGCCTTTTTTAATTGTGGTAAAACATATATAACATAAAAATGTACCATTTTAATCCTTTTTAAGGGTACAATTTAATGGTATTAAGTATATTCACAATGTTGTGCAACCATCACCACTTATCCATTTCCAGAACTCTTCGATCATCCCAAACAGAAACTCTGTACTCATTAAACAATAACACCTCATTTTCACCTACCCCCAGCCCCTGGTAACCACTGTTCTGCTTTCCATGAATTTGCCTATTCTAGGTACCTCATATAAGTGGAACCATACAGTATTTTGTCCTTTTGTTTCACTTAGCATATTTTTCAGGGTTTTTCTATGTTGTAGCATGTGTCAGAATTTCATTCCTTTTTAAGGCTGAATAATATTCCATTGTATGGATGTACCACATGTTGTTTATCCACTCATCTGTTGATAGACACCTGAATAGCTTCCACCTTTTGGCTATTGTGAATAATTCTGTTTATGACATGGGTGTACAAATAGCTCTTTAAGACCCTTCTTTCAATTCATTGCGGTATATACCTGGGAGTGGAATTGCTGGATCACATGGTAATTCAGCATGTAACTTCCTAAGGAATTGTCAAATTGTTTTCCACAGGGCTGCCACCATTTTACATTTACACTAGTAATGCTTGAGGGTTCCAATTTCTCCATATCCTTGCCAACACTTGTATTTTTTTCTTTTTTGGAAACAGAAAATGGGTGTGAAGTGGGCTCTCATTGTGGTTTTGAGGTATTGCCTTTTAAAGAGAAAAATAAACTTTCAGTTTTATTCTTCACTTTCCGGTATTTTGAAAAAAAAATTTTATCAGACGTATGCTACAAATTTCAAATCTTTGAAAATAAAGGATATATTATGTATTAGTTTGCTGAAGCTAATATAACAAAATACCACAGACTAAGTGGCTTAAACAACAGAAATTTATTTTCTCACTGTCTGGAGGCTAGAAGTCCAAGAACAAGGTGCCAGCAGGCTTGGTTTTCTCTGAGGAAATGTAAGGGAAGAATCTGTGCTCTCCTTGGTTTGTAGATGGCCTCCTTCTCACTTCTTTGTCCTCACATGGTCATTTCTCTGTGCACAAGAACTCTTAGTGTGTCTCTGTCTAGATTTTTTCTTATTTTAAGGATACTAGTCAAATTGCATTAGAGCCCACTCTAACAGCCTCATTTAAAGGCCCCATCTCCAAATATACAGTATTTTGTGCGAGGAAAATAATGATTCCCTGAGAAGCACTGGGAAATATTCAGGTCAGTGTGCACTTACATGAAAAGCCCCAGAGTTTCTGAGTTCTGGTGTTTGCCAGTCTGTCATTATTCTTATCTACAAGAGCTCTATTCTTTCTCCCAATTTGATATTCCTAATCTCTTGTAAGTTTAGCAACCAAATTCTGTTGTTTTTAGAGTTATTTCTATAATCTGACTCTCTGTTGCCACCTTTATAGTTGAGGTTGCTAAGTGAAGATTAAAAATAAATGAGGTTTTGTTAAAATGTCTTCAAAAAAGGAGATTCAGAATATTTGAAAATAGTGGTAGCATTATTGTAATAAATATGTAGCTTTCTATGGGGCCACTGTGAGGGACAAGTTCAGTTTGTATAAATAATAGTATATTGGTTTTAAGTGTCTCATTTTTAAACATGCAGTTAGTTATTATTAATAAATAATATATTGTTAATATAATGATTATTATATATCCCTGTAGATATAATGTTACTATTTTTGCTTTAAAAATCAGTTAAAGAAATTAAGAAAAAGGATTTATATTTATATTTATCCACATTTCATTTCCAGTGCTCTTCATTTCTTTGTGTAGATCTGAGTTTCAGTGTGGTGTCATTTTCTTTTAACCTGAGGTATTTCATTCAGCCTTTGTTTAGCATTTGACAGCAGGTTTGCTATCAGTAAACTTTTATTTATTGGGCAATGTGTTTATTTTACCCTCATTTTTTATAACTTTTTATTTTGTCATAATTTCAGACTTACAGAAAGGTTGCAAGAATGGTGAAAAGAACTGCTATAGAATAGATATTTCACCCAAATTCCCTAATTGTTAACATTTTACCACATACGTTTTACTTAATCCTTTATCACTCTTCTCTCATCTTCTCTTCAGAGGGATCTAATTTGCCTTTAAACCATCTATTAAGTTGTTAATTTTTAGTACTTGTGTTTTTCATATCTAGAAATTTATTTGATTCTTTTCAAATTTTCTAAGTCATGTTTATTGTTTCCAATTCCCTTCTGGAATTCTCATATTATCTTGTATTTGAAAATAGCAAACAGATATTTTTAAATCTGTCATCACATAAATTCCAATATCTAGAGTCTGTATTTCTATTGCCTGTTGCTTTTGCTGGTTCTCTTTCATGTGGTCTTGTCTCCTCATAAGCCTGTTTTTGTTTTGTATTTTTTCTTTTTTTTAAATTTTTTTAAATAGTTTTAATTTTTTTATTTAAAAAATTTGTTTTAGAGACAGGGTCTCACTCTGTCATCCAGGCTGGAGTACAGTGGCACTATCATAGCTCACTGCATCCTTTAACTCCTCGGTTCAGTGATCTTCCTGCCTCAGCCTCCTAAGTAGCTGGGACTACAGGTGCATGCCACCATGCCTAGCTAATTTTTTAATTTTTATTTTTTGTAGAGGTGGGGTCTCACCATGTTGCCCAGCCTGGTCAGGAACTCCTGGCCTCAAGTGATCCTCCTGCCTTGGCCTCTCAAAGTGCTAGGATTACAGGCATAAGCCACCATGCCTGGTCTGTTTTGTGTTTTTTTCTATTGTGTGCTGGGCATTATATTTGCAAAATACAGTGCATTTGTAGAAATAATTTTAGGCCTAGGATAATGTTCTTTTCCTTCAGAGAGGATTTTCACTTGCTTTGGCCAGATCCCTGTTGACCTTTAGAAACTTTATTCCAATTTCAGGATTTGGGACTTTTCTGGGCCACCCAGGTAACTGAAGGCTGAGCTGCAGTCTCTGATTCACATTTTGAGAACCCCTCATAATTGAGACGTGGGGTTACTAAGCTTCCACTTTTTCCAGACTCTGGACTCCACCTTTTGTTCCTGTAGACTTATGGGATAGTCAGGAGTGCTGTTAAAGTCAAAAGTGCCTTTCAGCTGATTCTTCCTGATGGGCTGATGCTCGCAGAGCAAAAGCAGCTCCAAATACTGCTCACTTCTTGGGATTTTCATCTACTCCATGGGTATTGGCCTAGTAATCCTTCACTAGTTTGTTAGCTCTCTGATGTCTACAGAAGATTTAAGAAAAATATTCTATCTTTTCTACTTAGGGGGACAACTAGTCTGAATTACCTAGTCTGCCATAAAGAAAGTTCAATACCATTTCCTCCACATATATTTTGGAGTTAATGAGAATTAAAAAATATTCTACCTACATCCTTAAAATCCCATTTTCTTAGATAATAGGTATCTGCTGTGTAACTTCTACAGTTGCAGGCCAAAATTAGAATGTACTCTTAACATCTTGCAGTTAAATTAGAGGACTTAATATAGCTTCCCTTTTCCTCATGCTTTTTTAGGGCTTCCTATTCCTTTATTTCATGTTTTCAGTGATTGCCATGGGGCCCCTTTTTATTTTACAGAAAGCAAATCTCCCACAGACATTGCAGCAGTTTATATAGTCTAATAATCAGTCAGCAAAGCAATCAGAAAAACTGTCTTTTGGTAGTTATAACCTTTTTTATTTCTTTTATCTTCTCTCAGTAGGGCTTGAAAAAATACTTGCTAGACCCTTGCTGGTGAGTGCATTTTGTTCACTCCAGTGATGAGCATGCAAACCATAAGGAGGTATTCTTCTAGAAAAGTGGGGCTTCTCTGTAACCCTTCATCCATTTAGTGCTTCCTTAGAGAGCTCACACCACATGGGTGTCACTCTGATCTGAATGTTAAAGACTTCAGCAGTCCACATTAGAAGTCTTTCACTACAGAAGGAACCCTGGGATGGAATGTTTGCATCCTAAGGAGGCTATTAGAAATATTTGCAGCTGGGAAAACTGGGGAGGGAGATAAATTGAAAGTATAAGGATAATTTTACTTAAAAAACATGGATATTATTTTTATAAAGCTATGAAAATCAAAGAATTGAATTAATATTAAGAATTAAAAACTTTAATGAGAAGCATCTAATCTCCAGAGAAAAATTCATACTCATCCATTAACAGTAATCACTGAAATATTAACATAATCACAGTTTTAATAAAAGGAAATGTAAGCATCATTTATCTAATTAATCTTCAACTTAATCTAAGCAGTTATTTTTTGTTTTGCTTGAGTTTTCATAGTATCTTTTTAAAAATGTTGGAAATAGTGCCTTTTGGCTATAATTTTAAGTCCCCTTCTGAATTTCTGAAGTGCTAGACTGAGAATAGAGTTTATAAACTTTAAAAAGTACTGCTTAAACAAAAATCAGAAATCTAATAGTATTTTTAAAATTGGTGAGCCAATTAATTTTCTTGATTAGTTATGCATTTGTATCTATTTTATAATAATAAAGATCTAATATGTTTGTGCATTTAATTAAAAATACATAGTCTCATGTTGATATTTTGCCAGGGCAGTACTTTTATATGCACTAAGGTAAATATGAATCATGGTGTGGGTTTTCCTAGATCCTCGAGTTGTAGTTACGTGCAATTTTTTTCTTGCTTTATTATAAAAAATTGTTAGGATATGACGGATCTAATAAAAATATTTCAGTGAATAGAGACAGACTTGAATATTATCATTAAATAAACTTCTAGGACTGAAGTATATTCTTTGCTTTTGCATGCTTTAGTAAGGAAGCAATAAAATTAACAGTGTTGTAATGAAGAGTTTCTAATGAGCAATTTATTCACTAGATGTTTTTCACTATTAGGGAAAGCTCTATTTTTTTCTATTAGACCTTAGATATAAACATTTTCTTTTTATAAAATTTTCCACACTTTTTAAAAACTAAATATAATGTCATTTGAGAATTTTTCAATGTTAGGAGAAATAATGTTTTTCCACACCACCACCCCTAACCTATTTTACTATCTTTTCCTTATTTTCAAAAAGGCCTTTTCATTTTTTTAGAGAAGGAATTTATATATTATCATGTGGATTTTTAAGTATTTCTGTGCGTCTGGATATTGAGACGTAGAATGTGGAGAACAAAAGCTAAAGCATAAAGATTATAATGTTTAATAATATCAGAGTATCATTTAGCCTTTTGAACTTAGTGTTAAATAGTGTCAGATAAGTATTAATCAAGAGTCAGAACTAGTAACTATCTTTTTACCTTCTTTCTCCCAACTTTCTGGGGGAAAATAGATGTCCTGTATTACTATCAATTGCTATATATAATTGAAAAATCCTGATAATGATTGTCCATTTTCACTTAGCATGGACATATATCAGGAAGCTACATGACATCAAAGAAGGGTCAACATAACAAAAAATTTAAAAGTAAAGAATATGATGAATACAGTACCTACAGTGATGACAACTTCGGTAACTACAGTGATGACAACTTTGGTAACTACGATCAGGAAACAGAGGAAGATTTTGCCAGTCAGCTAAAACAATACAGACAAACTAAAGAAACCTCAAATACTGCTTTAGGGTCATCATTTTCTAAAGAACCAGGGAAAAAACAGAGAATGAAAGGAGTTCAGCAAGGTAAGTTTGAACAATCTGTTTTAGAATATTGAGAACCTTACTAAAACAGGTAGCTGTGGAGTAAAAACTTAGAAATTTCTTATCCCCTTCTCAAGATCAGCTTGTTCTTGTGGTACCTAAATTTATTTTCCTTTATTTTTTAAACCATAAGAACAAAAAGCTACAAATATTTTAATCTACATGGTATCTTAATATTTCAATTCAAATGGCATTCTCATATTTTAAAAGTATATAAAAATGTAATACAACTTTATTATGTTTTTTCCCTCCCTTCTATATGATGTCAATATTGTCTCTGTTACTGTATGTGTTACTTTTTATTTTAGACCAATAAGGACAGAACTCTAGGAACCTATTCTTTTATTAGGCTTTAAAATATGATGTCATCTTTGTTATGCAAATGTCCATAAGATGATGGGCATCCTTTAAGTTTGGAAATAAGAACATAATCTAAAGAGATTTCTGGAGTGAGCTCCTGTTTATGTGCTGTATTGAAGTGTTAATACATGGTCTCTGGAGAGACCAGGGCAAGTTACCAGCTGTTGACAATAGGTGAAGAAACTATGGGTCATGTAAGGCTCAAATCAACCTGAATTATTGGCTAGTGGATATGTGTGGTTCAAGAAAACTGGAGCAAGATGAGGCTGAGGTGAAGCAGTGAGCAGCCACACCCTATGTAACTATTCTTTAATTATCTTTGAACAAAGGAATGGTTATGAGTAAATTTGGTTATTTCTATGGCTTTAGTTTTTCTTGATTTCATAGCAAAATTCTTTTGAAAAATATGAATGCAAGCTTAGCTGAAATAAAATAAAAAGACTTTTTCTACATGTATGCTATTGTACTCAGCAAGTTTGCTCCTGGAGTCTAGACATAGTGGTATCAGGGATCATCCCACCTGGAGAATAGGGGTCATGCAGAGAGGACTTGCCTGTCCATTTTCACCTGGGGTTTTTCTTTTCCAGCTCTTACTTGTCCTTTTAAAGAATTGATTATTGAATTTTATTTTTGACATTCTTTTCCCCCTGAGTTATGAAAGTAATATATGGTCAAATGCAGAAAACTTTTCCTGTGTGTATAAAAGATAACCCAGCAATGATCAAAGATAAAACAAAAATAAATTGAATTCCTACCACCCAGAGATAATAATTATTGATACTTTTGGTACATTCTTCCAGAATTTTTATGACCATTATTTTCAACAAAAACTATACATACTGTTGTAACTTGGTTTTTTTCCCCCTTAACTATAAATTGTATCTCAGTCACTTTCATATTAATGAATAGTTTTAATGTCTACATTCTGGTCAGTTAAACAAATAGACCATAATTTGTCTTCACCAATTGTTAGGTTTGTTTGGTAATAATGATTTGAGATTTAGCCTGCATCTATTTTTTTTTCCCAATTCTGTGACTCTGCAATAAACATATGTATATATATCTCAGAAAACATCTTGGTAAACATTTTTTCTTAAGGATAAATTCTTAAAAGTAGAATTGCCAAGTCAAAACACATAGCCACACATTTGAAGATTTTTGACCCACATACCATTGATATCCAAAAAGGTGATACACCAATTTATAATTCCCCTGCCAGGGTGTGTAAATGCCAATTTCTCTAATACCTATCAACAATGAATTTTGTTATTCTTTGAGGTGAAAATGGACATGTTATTTTTAAAATTCTAATTTCTTTGATTTCTTTTAATGATGAGACATTTTTCCATATATTTATTGGCCATTTTGTAGGTTTTAAAGTAATTAGAGAACTTAATGGTTCAGTATGATGTTGGTAAAATGAGAAATTACTTTTTATTGTTAACTTACTACCCTAACATATAACTTTTGTATTTGAGTATCTTTTTAGATACTTATAAATACTGTGTTATTCAAAAGCAAAAAACAAGTATAATTTTTATTTGGAGAACTGTGTACATAGCTACTCAAAATTATCAAGAGAAATTTGGTTAGCTATAAATTAACTAATTAACTTATACCTGTAATGTCTTCCTTAAATAGGAATATAATATTTAATTCTCTTGAATGCAGAAAGGTTTATTAATGATCTTATCCTAAGGAAAATTAAACTGATTAAAATTGGATTTAGCTTCTCTAGTCATGTATGTCCTTGTTCCTTGCCTTCCTATGTTGTTAACGTCCCTTAAGAAATGAGCAAGAAGCGGTACTCAGGAAGTAAAATGTTTTAATTAATTTTTTTCATTGAATCTAAAGAGGAAAAAAAGAATGCATTATACATTATAAACTATTAAAGATATGCTGTTCCTTGTAAACTAATAGATTGACAGGTATGCTGTTTTTCTATAGTATTTGAAGTACATTTTAACTTTTTTTAGGTATTGAACAGAGGGTTAAAAGTTTTAATGTGAGTCGTGGACGTGGTTTGCCGAAGAAAATTAAAAGAAAAGACCGTGGAGGAAGAGCCAATAAAGGGCCTAATGTTTTTTCAGTAACAGATGACTTTCAAGAGGTACTGAGAATTTATTTATATGTAAGGCATAGAGGAGCTTTTCCATCTTTTAATCTATTTGGTTGCAAAGAAAGCATTGTGATTTTAACACTACTGTCCTAGTAAATAAAAAACTTACAGATCAGATCAAATGAGTATAAATAAACGCCAAAAAAGAATTGTTTTTTTAATTAGTCATGATACTAGTAGAGAGGTACAAATTTAGGTGATTTTGAAATAAAAGTGATACGTTTGAAAGAACCTTAAAATAAAATTGATATGTTTAAAAGCAACAAACATATCCTCTATTAGTCTTCTGTTGTGCCTTTCTTTGCTAGGATTCATTTTCCCCAGATGCAAATGGCAATAAAATGCTAATAGCTGAATATGTAGCAGGACTAAGAAGGGAGGCAGCGGTAAATTAACTTACTATTAGAACTGAGAGCATTGAGAGAAAAGAAAAGGGAATATAAATGGTTGGAAAGATAAATTTATGTATTAATACCTTGCATATAGTTGTAGATATTTAACAAATATGTGTCCAGTTGAACTCTGAACACATACATTTCAACCTTGTAGTGACTGTGTAGATCAGAGTGGTCCAATTCCTGTATTTTACCACTGTTCTAGTAGGAGTTGATTGAATTATACACAGGCAAGTGTGGATTATTAAGCTGCAGCCTTGAGTGAGAGCTACTATAATTTGAATAGGCTTGGTTTTCTGATCTCTCAATTTAAAGATAACAGGCAAAGATTTCTTAATATGTACTCCTTAGTGTGCTGTTTAAGGAGATGTTAACAGATATGACCTAAAAAAAGAAGTTCAGGCTCAAATAAATTTGTGAAACCTAGCACATGCCACTCTGCTTTTGGAGATTCTTGGTTGACATTAAGGTATTGAAGGTTCTGAGCAGGTTAGGCATAAAGAAGCCCATTTTATTATACTTTGTTCAACTCATCACTTTAAAAATTTGCTTGACCATGAACTTTTTTTGCCTCCCCCCACACACACCAGTTAACATTCACTAAGCTACTCACTGTTCTGTGGAATAGCAGCTTTGGAATTATTATAGTTATTGTTATTATTTTAGAATTTTTGAGTGACTGAAACCTGCCTGTCCATCTTCTAGACCTCTAGACCAGTAGACCTCTAGAATGTGTTGCTTTTCCTGACTCAAACTAATATGAACATAAGCCTGCTCCTATACTTCCGCCCTATACCTAAAAAAGAATTAGCTTCCAAGAAAGTATGACTTGGAGCAATTTACTACCTATCTTTGAGCTTCAATTTGCTTAATCTGTAAAATGAGAGTGTAGTATTAAATTAACTCTGAGTGCCCTTCAAGCACTAACATTTTAGATGTCTGTAGATCTGAGTTATAATTAAACAATTCTTTATAATGTAATAGAAAAATCAAAGTAAAATACATTATGAAATGTATCAGTTTATTGGCTGTCATGAGAGACATTTCTCATGATTCCAGAAATAACCAGGAGTGTGTCAGAGCCCAAGGAAGTAGTTCATGTTCAGGAGTGGTCTAGGGGAGGCCCAGCCAGAGGAGAGTGAACATGCAGGCCACACTGAAGTGGCCAACATAGCTCTGTCTCCGTCCTGGGCCTTTCAGGGACTGTGAGTTTCCCCAAAGGCCAGATAAATTCAGGAGTACCTTCAGGTCAACACTAATTTTTTTGAAAAGTTAAGGGTAGTCGCAGAAGAAGCAAACTTTTGCTGGATCGTAAAGACTACTTCATTCTATTAGCCATAATACTCTTAAATTTCCTTAACGTTTGTAGTATCTATTAAATTCTCTATGAATACGTATTCTTTTCCTGGTAGATCCTTTCATTTCCATGTATATATGTGTGTGTGTGTGTGTGTGTGTGTGTGTATTTTTTGCTCTTGTCCTTTATATCAATGTATCTTCTAAAGTAAATAAATTTTTAAATGACCAAATATATAGTAGGTAGCTTAGATTTCCTTCCCTCTTTCTCTCCTTCTCTCCCTCATTCTTGTATTGCATTTTATTAGCAATAGTATGATATAATGCAGAGAACATGGAGCTGCATGACACAATACCTGAGTTCTGTCCTTAATCTGCTAACTCGCCATGCATCCTTTGGCAAGTCACTAACTTCTCTGATCATCAGTTTTCACATTTGTCCAATGAGGTGACGAACTAGATTAATTCTGTGGTTCTTCCAGCTCCTGCATTACAAGAGATCTTATAGGTGGAGAACATTTGTGGTTCCTTTTTAGGCCTAAACTTAAAAGGCCATATCTTCTGGGCACTTAATATTGTTCTAAAAATTTATTTGTTAAAGTTGTTTTAGATTTTCTAGAATACCTTGATTATAGTCAGGTTTCCCATAGTTATGGATATTGAGATACTTTCTGCTCATTTAAACTGAACTACGCTAAAAAACAACTCCCCCAATCTTTTATTAAAACAATGAAACGTTATTAAAAAATAATGCAAACAGAAAGAGTGAGGTGCTAATGAAGCATAGGTACAACTTGTTGCATTTTTCAGGGTTTTCGTGTGTGTGTGATTACCTAATTCTTTTTAAGAGTTCTGTTCCTCAAATTGGCTCATTGACTTTGCAAAATGCACTTTCTTTGGCTGCTTGTTTTATTACAGCCATGATTTTTTGTACAGAAGGCATATGTGAGCTGGTCATTTATATCCACTTGTTCTAAATTAATTTATATAATATGAAAATGTTTGTGAATCAAATTTATGTAGATTTAAGACCTTTTAAATGATTTTTTTTAGAAGCTAGGGCATGCAAGAACACATTTTAAATGATTCTATCAGTATATTATAAGCAATTTGATTGTGTTTTCTTGGGGCAAGCTAGATATACTTATGTTTTTAAAAAGAGCCTCTAGGATTATCTGTTTGTTTGGTATTCTTGTACCTTTTTCAAAATACTTATAGTAAAATACAATTTCAGCTGTGAGTGCTGAGAATCAGATTTCAGTTTAGGTATCTGTTGCCTCAAGTGTTTGCTGTAAGGCAATTTCCTGTTTTCTGTAGATGGAGCTTTGTGCTGTATCTTCTAGCAAATTAAGGGAAAAGGAAAAACTGAAATGAAATCAGAAGAGTAAATCATTATTGAGCTCCAGTCATGTGCAAGGCATAGTACATGCCAAGTGCTTGAAAAACAATGTTGTTTTATAGAGTTCATGAATGTAACTTACTACATTCAGCATGGCTAAGCATCATACTCTGTCCTGTTACTCAATCATCTTATACTTGGCAAAAGTTGAATAGGAGAACTAAAGAAAACAAGTAGTGCTGTGAGATTTCTTTTTTTTCCTTCCTTCCTTCCTTTCCTTCTTTGCCTTTTCTTTCTCTCCTTTTCTTTCTTGACAGGGTCTTGCTCTATTGCTCTGACTAGAGTGCAGTGGCGTCATCATAGCTCACTGCAAACACAAACTCCTTGGCTCAAGGGATCTTCCTGCCTCAGTCTCCCAGGTAGCTGGGACTACAGGCATGAACCACTATGCCTGGCTAATTTTTCTATTTTTTGTAGAGACAGGGTCTCTGTGTGTTGCTCAAGCTGGTCTCCAACTCCTGGCCTCAAGTGATCCTCCCTCCTTGGCCTCCGAAAGTGCTTAGATTATAGGCGTGAGGCACCTCACCTGGCCTGAGATTTCTTTTTCTTAATTTTTCTTAATATATTTCTTTTTCTTAATGTTTTTAATTTGAAAGTTAAAGGTAATATATGCTCCCTGTTTGTGTGCTTTTTTTTCCTAGAGAAAGCACAACGTAACCACACACATAAAATCTCTAATCTGACTATCTAGAGACATATACCATAAAATATGGGGACATATTCTTTTTTCTAATATTCTTTTTTCTTTGCCTTTATTTATTATTACAGAATTGGGATCAAGTTTTCACTTCATAAAGTTGTAAACATTTTTTATGTCCCAAAGTTGTCTATCACATGATTGTTTAATGACTGCATAAAATTCTACCAGCTAAATGTATCATAATGTATTTGACCAGTCTGCTATTAAATAGTTTGGGATATGTAGAGTATTTCTAGTTTTGTTTGTTTGTTTATTTTACTATGTCAGTAATTGTGCAGCAGTTGTTTTGTGAATAAATCTTTGTGTGCCTCCCTGATAATTCCTTCAGAATAATCTTGAAAAGTACAAATTTTGTGTCAAACAATATGAATACTTTAAAGTCTTTTATCACATAGCTATCAATGAGATATGAGAATGCATATTTTATTGTACCTTTGCTAAAACTGAGTAGTATTGTGAATTTTCAAGCTTTTCATAATTTTGTTTTAAAAATGAGGTTGTGTGTCCTCATAAAATAGAAATAAGCTTCTTTGTAACCACAAGTAGCAATAAGCAGATTATTAGAAACATATCTCTCTCCAAATAAATGAATAGCATCAGAATGTTCAATTTTGATCACTTTTAATAGTCAGCTCGTACTGCTTTCCAGATCCATTTAGCTATATATTTAATACCTATTAATATTTCAAATGTTGATTCAAATGAAATTTTTTTTCTCACAGTACAGTAAACCAGGGAAAAAATGGAAGGTTATGACTCAGGAATTTATTAATCAGCATACAGTGGAACACAAAGGAAAACAAATCTGTAAATACTTCTTGGAAGGGAGATGTATTAAGGTAAATTTATAGGGGTATCATAAATTATTTTAACTTCCCAAATAATACTTAAAACTTAAAGTCTTTTTGGGGGGTGGATAATTTTTTAAATTTCTCATATAGTTGTAATAAAATTGGTTCTTTAAAATGTATCCTGCATGCAAATATTGTATATAAGGTCATTTAATGATATTCTAGGATAGTAACATAATTCGTTAAAATCAGATTTTATTTAACAATCACATAATACTGCATGGCAAGTACTGTTCAAAGTACAACTATTATTAAATGATTTAAACTTCACAGTGACCCTACAAAGTAGTTACTATTTAATATTATTATCCTAATTTTACACAGGGCACTAAGAGGTTGAATAAGTTCCCATGGTAGTTCAGAAATGGTGAGTGCTGTTGGAACTCAGGCAATGTCCTCTGAGGCCTTGCTCACTGTGCAGCCTTGCTGCACGTAGCCACATCCGCTGTCTTGGGCAGGAACTCTAAGCAAGTGTTTGAGTTACTGTTAGCTCATTATTTAAAGACTGAAGATAATGACCATAAATTCCATCATGAAACACCATGGAGAAAATTCAATTTAATTTTTTCTTTGTTTCATTTTCTTCTTTTTTTCTTACCTTTTCTTTTTCTTTTTATTTATTTCTTTTCTTTTTTCGCGAACAGGGAGATCAGTGTAAATTTGATCATGATGCAGAGTTGGAGAAGAGAAAAGAGATCTGCAAATTTTATTTACAAGGATATTGTACCAAAGGAGAGAACTGCATTTATATGCATAATATCCTTTATTTAAAATGTACGTTATACAAAATATTGAGGTTTGAAAGCATTGAGATTTTTTAAATTCATAAATATAACCTAGAAAGCCTACTTTTGTTTTAAATTTAAAACAACACGTTACACAAACCCAGTTTAGTCAGACTTTGTACTTCAAAAGGGCAAACTGACTTTTATTCTTTAGGAAAATGAAATAACTTCCCTTTGGAAAAAAATTCTATGAAGTAAAAGTACTTTATATTTAATATTATATAATCAGTTTAAAGTATTTTAAGAGACTGTTTGCTGAAGTAGTTGGAAAAATATTTATTTTGTGACAATTAGGTTCATAAGTAGTAAATTATTGTTGAAAATTATAAAATCAAAGTCTTGTCAAATCTTATCATCCAATGATAGACACTGTATGTTCTCTGCTTTTCCCCTTGGAAATACATACTTTTAAGTTGTACTCCTGCCCCTACTCAAATAGAGATCTCACCATATATCGTATTCTGGTCCTTTTTTAAAAAAAAAAAATGTATTATGCATTTTTTCGTGTTAATTTTCCCCCGGAGAGCTAGCTGATTACTCACTACGACTTACCACTCATGGAGCTTTTCCCATGGATTTGAAACTCTATCATAGACAAAATGTTTGCACATATGGTTTTTTTCTAGACTTTCTGTTCAGCTCTTTGGATTTGTTTGCCCTCATGTATGTGTTGCTTTGCTGTGATTATTTCTGCCTCAGTGGCATACTGTGATATTTGGTAGATTCTCATGTTTATTTTTTCAGATAAATTTTAAATTGTGTTGTCAAGTTTAAAAAAATAATGTAAAAAACAAAAAAGAAAATAAATAAAGTAGAAAATGAAAAATTTCTATCATAGATCTAAATGTGAAAAAATCGAACCATACAATAACGAGAGGAATACATGAATGCATTCCTTTATAACCCAAGAGAACAGAAAACTTTCCTATGACTCAAAGCAATATGGAAAAGATTGAAAATTAGACTACACAGAAAAGCTTAAATTTCTGTAACAAAAACATATGACATAAAATAAAAAGATAAATAATAAAGTGAGAAAAATTGTATGCAATTTATATTAGTTATGAAGAGGTCATACCCTTAATATATGAGTTTTTATAAATTGAGAAGAAAAATGGGGCAAGAGATACAGATAATTCACAGAAAGAGAAATGCAAATGGTCCCAAAAAGATGCTCAGTCTTGTTTAGATAAGAGGAATGTAATTTAAGCTACATTGAGATAACATTTGCAGCTAGCAGATTTGCAAAAACCCAAAAAATGTGACAGCAAAGTTTGTTAGCAAGGCTGTGAGAAAATAGATACATTCATACCTTGTTGGTAGGAATGTCAAAACAGTTCATCCTTATGGAGGGAAGCTTGGCAGTGTCTGGCAAAATTACACATGCATTTATCCTTTGACCTAGCAGTTTCACCTTTTGTAAATTCTGATCTGTCTGGGTAGTGATTACTGATGGCTACAAAAATCATTAGGTGAAAAGTTGATGAGGAACTTTATAATTGATGGATGAAGCTGACAATACCTAAATTGATAAGTCTTAACATCACTAAAAAACAATAAGATATTAAATACCTCCTGATAAGAAACAGTAGGGAGTATTTAAATACCATCTATAACCAATATTAAAATTAACAAATACATGATATAAAAATGGAGATCAATAAAAGAAACTTGGGAGATACATTAACTAGATGTGATTTGTGGATCATCTTTGGATCCTGATCTGCATAAAGGGATTATAAAAAAAAAACTTCTAAAAAACAGTCTGGAAAATTTGTATAGTGACTAGGTACTAGTTGAAATTAACGCATTAATTTTGTCAGATTGATAATGAGGTCATGATTGGTAAGAAAAAGTATTCCTTATATGTTTGAAGTAGGTACAGAAATATTGACAGATGAAATGTGTTTGAAATATGCCTTAAAATACTCCAGTGTTTGGAGCAAGAGTCATGAAGAAAGTATAGGGTGATGTATTATAGATCTCACAAAATTGCCAGTGATGAAAATTGTTGAACCTATGTGGTCAGCATGAGAGGGAATTTATTATTATTCTCTCTACTTTTGTATATGTTTGATAACCCTCAAACTTTTAAAAAAATCATAAGTAATGTCATTCTACAGGGATAACCATGCTTATAATGTGCATAAAGCCTCTCGGACTTTTTTCTGTGCTAAGCTGTGTGTATATGAATGAATATATATATGTATATATGTTTATACACATAATTTTTTACAAAAATAAGATCTATTAATGTAATAACTGTGAAGATTCCATTTTTTATTTCACATTTACATCTTTAATTCATATGGACTCTATTTTAATGTATGATGTGCCGTAAGGACTTTATTTTTTTTCCAAATGGTTAACTCATTGTCTCATCTTCACTAATTTAAAAGGGCATCTTTACCAGACCCTAATGTTTCCTTTGTACACAATTCTGCTTCTATACTACTCTTATCTATTGTGACTATTCCCTTCTATAAGAGTATGTTTGGTATTTGGTAGGGAAAATACTCCTGCCTTATTTATCAAAATGTTGTAATAAATTTGTCCTATGCAAGAAAATAATTTTTTTTCAAATTCGACATATTTCTTTAGAAACCAAACATCTTATAGAACTCTGTTTCTAAAAGCTTTCAGTTTATTCTTATGGTTTTTTCCACGTAGACATGCCATCTGTAAATAATGATAATTTTACTTCATTTACAATATTTATACCTCTTATTTTATTTTAATTGTATTGTTATACTTCTAGAATAATGTTAAATAATAGTGATTTTGGCAGACATAATACATATTTTAATAATGATGCCTTTTGTTTTGGCTTGTGGCTATTGTTTTAAGATAGTTGTTTTAAAATCACATTAAGAAAGTATATTCTTATTTTACCAATAGGTTTTTTTTTTAATTGAAAAAGGATTTTGAATTTTATCAGTTGCCTTTTGCATCTGCCAAGATGATGCGATTTTTCTTTCTTGACCTTATCAATATGATTATAGTAATAAATTTCCTAAAATCACCCAGCTATTCCCTGAACACACACCACCTAAAAATGGCGTATTTCTCACTATGCGTCTAGATTTAATATTTTCTTTAGAAGTTAGTCCCTAAAATCTTAAGATTGGTCTTAGTTTTCACTGTTGGAATATTTGCCTTTAACATGACATATCAAGCCCCTTTACTTTCTTCATAGATATAAGTTCATGCTACAAAATTTGTCTGTATATATTATTTTATTGTAGAAGGTAATGGGGCTTATGTAATTAAAATACTGTAGTGTTTAACCATTATAAATGTTTTTTTCCTTTAAAAAGTGGTTTTCTAGTTTTAATAAGTGAAAGATTTTTAAACTGAACATTTCTATATAATTAAAATATTTAATCTTAATAAAATAAAAAATAAATTATCTGATATAATTATAGGAAATTCAGTACAATATATAATACAACCTTATTGATTCGGCAGTTTTTTTAAATTAACCAGTAAGAACACAACACGAGTTATACCCTCTTAAAATTTTAAGTAAAAAATACAGTCTCGTTGACTATAGGCACAATGTTGTACATCAGATCTCTAGAACTTAATCATCTTGTGTAACAGTTATTTTTTTTTTTTTTGCTTAAAAAATTAGACCTTGATTTTACTTGGTCTGTTCCTTAATATTTTTATTTACATGAATTTCCATGCAAGTTCTACCATAGTGGAGCAAAATGTTACCAAGGAGACAACTGTAAATTTTCCCATGATGATCTGACTAAAGAAACAAGGAAACTTTTGGACAAAGTGAGTAACATTTCTGTACCTTATTTGTTAGGTCTCTCTGAAGATTGTTTTGACTTGAATCATATTTTATAAATCGTATTTTATGAAACTGCTGAGAAATTGAGGATTTGTTATTTTATGTTTTATTCTGTTAATATAATACATTAGAAAAGCAGAAATATTGGACTAGGAATTAGGACTCTTTTGTTCTTATCCTTGTTCTGCCATTAAGCAAACTAATTTACTTTGAGCAATATTCCTTACCTCTTTGAACCTCATTCTGTTTATCAAAAATGAGGAATTAGCTATCTCTGATCCATTTCAACTTTAATATTATTTTCGTACTGTCAAAACTAGTTTACTGAAGTCTTCACAGTTTTAATGTGAGGAAGAGAACTTGTTTTGAAATAGTAATCTTTGCCAATATTTTTAGGTGTTAAATACTGATGAAGAACTTATAAATGAAGACGAGCGAGAATTAGAAGAACTTAGAAAGCGTGGCATAACTCCTCTTCCCAAGCCGCCTCCAGGGGTTGGGCTTCTGCCAACCCCTCCAGAGCATTTTCCCTTTTCTGATCCTGAAGATGATTTTCAGACAGATCTCTCTGATGATTTTAAGAAAATTCCATCTCTTTTTGAAATAGTTGTAAAACCTACTGTGGATTTAGCACATAAAATTGGAAAGAAGTAAGTTCCCATTGTTTATTATTTTAACCCTGACTGCTCAGGGAAGCAAGGAGATCTCAGCAGATGAGGAACAATAAATCTAAAGTAAATATCACAATTAATGTGAACCCTTAAAAGTATTTATGTTAAAGTCAAGAAGAAGAAACGGTTATTCCACTATTTTGCAGATATTGTATATCAGATCCTACCTAGTCAATGAAATAAGAGAAAGGTACAAAAGGTATAAAGATTAGCAGTAGAGGCCGGGCGCGGTGGCTCACGCCTGTAATCCTAGCACTCTGGGAGGCCGAGGCGGGTGGATCGCTCAAGGTCAGGAGTTCCAGACCAGCCTGAGCAAGAGTGAGACCCCGCCTCTACTAAAAAATAGAAACAAATGATCTGGACAACTAAAAAAAAATATATATAAAATTAGCCGGGCATAGTGGTGCATGCCTGTAGTCCCAGCTACTTGGGAGGCTGAGGCAGAAGGATTGCTTGAACCCAGGAGTTTGAGGTTGCTGTGAGCTAGGCTGACGCCACGGCACTCTAGCCTGGGCAAAAGAGTGAGACTCTGTCTCAAAAAAAAAAAAAAAAAAAAAAAAAAAAAAAAAAAAAAAAAAAAAAAAAAAAAAGATTAGCAGTAGAGTGGCAGACTCATTATTTGGACAGTCTCCCTCAATAAACCCAAAGGAATCAACTGACAAAACTGTTAGAAATAATAATTAAATTAGTAAGATGTCCAGAAAGAAGAGCAACATTCAAAAACTGAAAGTCTTTTTATATGCCAGCAATAACCAATTACAAATTGTAATACAACACTGTATGTTTATTTAGTATGATTTTAATTTTTTTGTAAAAAAGTCTATGTATACCCAGAAAAAGGACTAGGAGAGAACCAATCAAAAAATTTATCTTTGGATGGTGGGATTAGAAGTGATCTTAGTACTTTTCCATATTTTTCAAAGTATCTATAATGAGTGAGTTTTAGAGCAGCTGGTAATAAGCAGCCAGTGGGCTAAAACAAAAGCAAGAGGCATATGTGGTGTTTCTACCTAAAGATGACAGGGAATAAATTGCTTCTTAGACACAGGTATTCTATTCTGATACAGAAAAACATTCTTAACCGATGTCTGTTTAGAAGTGTTAACATTCTCGTTTGTCTCTTTTCTTTGAAATAACAAGGAATACTATTTCTTGTCTACAGGCCACCAGCATTTTATAACAGTGCCTCACCTCCAGGACCACAATTTCAGGGAAGCAGCCCACGCCCTCAACATATTTATAGTTCTGGGTCAAGTCCAGGTCCTGGACCTAATATGTCTCAGGGACGTAGCAGTCCTGTGATGCACCCAGGCTCCCCTGGACATCTCCCATGTCCAGGACCTCCTGGTCTACCAATGCCGCAGAGCCCACCTTTACCACCTGGTCCACCCGAAATTGTAGGCCCTCACAATCAAGCTGGAGTACTTGTTCAGCCGGATACACCTTTGACGCTACCGAATATGGGTGGGGCTTACCAGTCTCCAGGCTTTCCAGGACACATGATGAAAGTACCCAGAGAGAATCACTGTTCTCCAGGTTCATCATACCAGCAAAGTCCCAGTGAAATGCAGCTCAACACCAGTTACGAGTCCCTACAAAACCCAACTGAGTTTTATGATAATTACTATTCACAGCATGCTGTCCATAATTTTCAGCCACCCAATACCTCAGGTGGTAAGTTTACCTTTGGAAATAACTTATTCCTAGCTTAAAATATTCAAAGTCCTCTTTTTCATTAAAAGCATGATAGGAATGTATGTTTTCAATAAAGCTAAAAGGTACAATTGGTGACATGGAAACCGTAAAATGTTTTGAGTTTAGCCAAACTTTTGAAACAATAAAATTTAAGATAACTTTAAAAATATTTTAGAAGTACATAATAATTTGATAATTGAATGTAATTATTACAAGAGCTTTCATTTCTTATGACTGTGGTGGAGTTCGGTGCTTACTCAGTGTCTGTCTCTCCCATGTTATGCATGTAGATGGGATGTGGCATGGTGAATTTGCCCAGCAGCAGCCTCCTGTTCTTCAAGACTCACCTAACTGTGGGAGTGGGTCTGACAGCAGCAGCAACAGGACAGGCCATGGCCCTCTTCCTGCACCAGGGCTCCTCCCTGCAGTGCAGAGAGCTCTTTTTGTCAGACTTACTCAGAGATACCAAGAAGACGAAGAACCAACCAGCACCCAACCTCATAGGGCACCAAGCAAGGAAGAAGGTGTGTCAGGTGTTATTAACAGCATCTCACCTATTTGGATAAGTTAAAATTAGAAAATATATTCCTGTGACCTATCTATTCTATTTCCAGTTTACCTTGTATCTCCTGTCTTCTTGAGATTGATTGTGGTTTCAGTGCCATTAATGTGTTAATAATTAATTGCAATTGCAAAAGGTTAGTAGTGAATAGATTTGAACCTAGAGTTCAAAGCTTAGGTGATCAGACTTGCAAGCAGTTAAACCTTTTTTTTAGAAGAAAAGAAATATTAATAGAATAGGAAAAAGATACCTTCCAGTTTGAGGATTTTGAATTCTAGCCCAACTTCAAAATGATTCAGTTATTAGAGAAATTTTAGGGGCATAAGGCTATAATCAAGGTTCCACCATATTATTAAGAAATACTATTTTTTATATGGTAAATTTACCTTAGAACTCTTGATATTGATAAGTATACAACAATTAGTTCAGTCAAAGATGAGAAAAGTTTAAAGCATCCAGTTCTTTTTATGAATTACAAAATTGATGTTTGGCCACTCTTGAATATGAAATTTATGAATAAGTTTGTAAATCTAGGTAAGACTAGGTAGCCACAAGCTATTATATGAATATTTTTTTGTTACATTTTCGAAGAAGGTAACATTATTTATTTAATATCACAGGAAAATGAGGGATCTCTGATAAGTGAATTTTCTATACAATTTAAATGTAGTCCTTTAAGTGCTAAAACTTAATTTTAAAAAATAACCACTTTAAGGGTAATCTTTCTGTAAAGTCTTACAGAATTTTGTGTTTTCATAAACAAGAAAATTAAAACTTCTAGATATTTTAAAAGTTCATACTCTAATATTATCCATTGATAATGTTCTGTGAGGGTTTGCTCAATATACAGAAACAATCTTTCTCTTTTTTGGATCAGGAACCATTTAAAGAAATTAACAGCTAAGATTTTTTTGTTTGTGTTCATTTTTATAAATTTTAATGCTTTTATATGAATTTCAACTCTCCTTTGATAAAAAGCTTTTAAGTATTATTTTCTAATATCTGTTTTCCATTGGTCTATCTCTACTCTTCTATTCTTCTGTTACTCTTATTTTAAGAAGGATGTAAGACTGCTTACAATATATTGAAATGAAAAGAAAATAAGGATAGAAGCAACAAATAGTATAAAGAGTGAAATTATTATGCAGAAATATTTAATATAACTGCACAGGTAAAAGTGAATCACAAGTCCAGGTCAGACTTTCCTTGTTGTCAAAGAGAAGTATGAGAAGTAAAGAGATCTAGTGTCTAGAAGTAGTTTTTTCAGACACTGAGATTGAGTAAAACTTTTTGTATTCGTGATATACTATTATACATGCTGTTTTAAACCATAATCCACCCTAAATACCAGTGCTTCTTTTTGTAAGTACTGCTCTGTTTTAACTAAACCCGTAACTACAGTTTCATGCAGTAGGAACACATTCATGAGCAGTGAAATTAGGTAAAAATTAGAATATGTAGGATGTTCTACTGATCTAAGATATTCTAGGATGGATACACACACACACACACACACACACACACACACATATACAGAGTGTATATCTGTATTGTATGTTCTGGCAAGAATGTGAAGAGTAGATACTTTGTGGTCAATTCAGAGTCAGCCTATATATATTTTAATGGAGAGAAGGGAGAATCACCCTCCTGAACTTCCAGTTTGTAATTCCTTCTGTACTAGAGAGAAGACATCTGATAGGTAGGCTTCTTAAAATTGTGTCTAACACACTAGAGTTAAATAGGCTTTAGGAGTAAGGCCAAAAGTGTTCTCATAAATTAAGAGTCTATAAATTTGAGGAAGTTATTTTTGTTATTTTTTAATTTAATGCTTGAATAGTTAATATATTCTCATGGGTCAAACATCTAAAAATATCATAAAGTGTAAATGAAAAGTCTCCACCCCATCCCTCATTTGCTGAGTTTCCACTGCTCCCTTTACCATCATTTATAGTGTTTTGTTTTCTTTCTAGTCTCTTGTTAACTTGATAAATCCAGAGTTTTGAAGCTTAAGGAAAAATTGAATTGAAGATTCCAAAACCATGTTAGAGTGCCTCTCCAAGAGTATCTTCCCTTCGCCCCCAACCCTGCCATACATACCACACACACATCTGAGTTCCCTTTGGCCAATCGGAATGGAAGGTCCTGACTTTGGCTGAAAGGACCTTACACGTATGCTAATATTGTACCTCTTCCTTTACAGAATATAATGACTGAATTGGTAATTGTCTTTCCACATCTTATCTTGTTTCGGTATTAAAACCTGGCATTTCTGTCATGCATTTTCTTGAAGTTAGACCACACCTATTTTAGAAATATACAGTATGTGTTTTTTATCTTAATAATTAAGGCCAAATATAAACGCTTCATTCTTTATAATAAGTTTTTGTCTGCATTTAGATGATACAGTTAACTGGTATTCCAGTAGTGAAGAAGAAGAAGGAAGCAGTGTCAAGTCAATACTGAAAACATTACAGAGACAAACAGAATCTTTAAGGAATCAGCAACAATCTTCCATAGAACTCGGCACTCCTACTGATCCAAGACTTGCTAAAGAGAAAAGTAAAGGAAATCAAGTGGTTGACCCTAGACTTAGGACTATCCCAAGGCAAGACATTAAAAAAGCTTCTGAGTCTGCTCCACTGGATCTTAGACTTGTGTGGGATCCCAGGAAATTAAGAGGGAATGGAAGTAGTCACGTAGGCTCATCTGTTGGTGGGGCAAAGTTTGATTTACATCATACAAATGCTGGCGCTAATGTCAAACCCAAAAGAGGAGATGATGATGATGAAGATACAGAAAGAGAACTGAGAGAAAAAGCTTTCTTAATACCTTTGGATGCTTCACCTGGTATAATGCTCCAGGATCCAAGGTCACAATTGAGACAGTTCAGTCACATTAAAATGGACATTATCCTAACCAAACCGAATTTTGCAAAACACATCGTGTGGGCTCCAGAGGACTTACTTCCAGTACCTTTACCTAAACCCGATCCAGTATCTTCAATCAATTTACCTCTGCCCCCACTTATCGCTGACCAGAGGCTCAATAGGTTATGGAATACAAAAAGTGCTCTTCATCAAAACACAGTGTCTATTGATCCAAAATTAGCAGCTAAAGCCAAAATTAACACAACAAACAGAGAAGGCTATCTAGAACAATTTGGAGACTTACATAGTTCAGGAAGTAAATTAGGAGATCCTAGGCTGCAGAAAAATTTTGATCCTAGGCTTCACAGACTGCCCAGTACAGAGTCTCATCAAATGGTTATGAAGGATTCACATACATCAAAGGGCACCCCTCATTTAGCCAGATCAAACCCTGGTTCATCACAGTCCTCAGGGGCAGGAACTAGCAATTCTGGTCCTGGGGCTCTGCCTCCATACGCCCCTAAACTCTTGTCTTCAGCTGGCCTTCCACTGGGAGCTCCAAGTTCAGTTCTCGGTGGTATTAGTTTGTATGACCCTAGGGATCATAGTTCATCATCTGCATCAGAGCTAGCAACAGTTTCTTTAGGAGAAAATGCAGAGAACCAGAAAAAAAGTAGTGGTTTAAAAAATAGTGACCAAAATGAGCCTTCTCCTGGAGAAGCAATCTTAGCACAGAAAACCACTCCAAACATGGAAATCACTGCTGATGGGCCAGCTGACCCGCAGGCAGATGTTCTCGGGAGTTCTGGTAAGGTTCAGGTCCCAGCAGTGCACAGTCTTCCTATTCAGGCATTAACAGGCTTAATTAGGCCCCAGTACAGCGATCCAAGGCAATCAAGGCAGCCAGGACAGGTGAGCCCAACGCCAGATGATGACCCCAGTAAAGAAACAGATGATAAATCTCTGAAAGAGGTTTTTAAAACTTTTGATCCAACTGCTTCACCATTTTGTTAGCTGTTGTGTAATTAGGCAATTCTTTTCACTCTTGTGACTATCACAGTCCTCTGCTGTTTTGTAACTCGTTTACCTCTATAGTTTATTTATTTTTAAATTATAAACACTTTTCAGCTGCTAGTATCAGAACCACATGAAGTTATAGCCTCTAAAGTCTGTGGTATTTTATATAATATTTTTATAACTTTAAGAGACCGTAGGAATTGACATAAAATCTTATCATGTTCACTTCCGTTACATATTTATTGTAAATAAATCATCATGAACTCAACACTCTGCCTGAATATATGCCAATTGTCTTTCATAATCAATGTTTAGATAAATTATTGCCACTTTTATATGGTTGTTTAGTTTCAAGCAATATGATGTACATTACTTTTGAGAAACAGTATTTTGACTAGGATCCTCTCTATTTGTCAGCACAGAACTGATTAACATGTAATGCTAATTGCTAACTAAAATGTAAGATGGAGTAAACATTTTAAAATCACAATTAGCAGAGCAGTTCATGTTTAAGGGCATCACTTTATTAGTATTGGCAATATTATTTGTGTAAATGAAGCGTTTGAATGTCATATCTTTTAAAAGTATTTTATTGTGTACTGTATCATATTATAGAAGTTGGAAATACACAAGTATAAATAGAATGTTTTGCTAAAGTGAAAAATTCCCAAGTTCTCTAACATATCTTTTTAAATTTAATTTTTCATATGAAATAGTTATGAGTTATGGCCGTGTTACATTGTGATGTTTATGTATTTCAGTGTTTTTGTCTTTAGCAGCATAATTTATACTACTTTTCAAATGACGTAGCTGCAATAATTGTGTTCATTATGACTTTGGTGATTTTTAATGAAATTTTAAAAGATCCAGTGAGAGTCTGTAGTAATTATTACACTGATAATGTTTTAAATGTCTAGGTTCTATATTTTTTCTTAAATAGCAAGAAAACACAGATTACAGGTATGGTCAACTGTATTTGGCTACCAATAAAGAATCTCTTTCAGATTTCACCTGACTAGTGTTCTATAACAGAGGGGATTACCTGGTGTTTTAAGTATTTAATGTCCTCATAGTTTGGAAGTCTCCTAAATTGATTAGAAATTGTATTTTATGAAAATAACTTGTATTCATTCTTGTGTATTTATTGCAGTATATAAATGTGCTATATATATATCATTTATAACTGAAACTAAGTATTACACTGATACTAGTATCTTGAACTGGAGGTATAGGACAATGTTTGCTGATAATAACTCCAATAAGTAACTTGAAAAGGAGCATTTCATTATAAAATATAATGAAAGCAGGTAATGAAAATCTGGCCTTGGGTGAAAACAGCTACACTTGGGAAGTGATTTTGAAAATATACCGCAAAATATTTCTGTGGGAACCTAACAGGCAGATAGCATATGGTTTATTAATAATGCATATCCTTTCTATTCACTTCTTCACTTTTTACTTTTTTTTTTTGGCTTTGATTCTGTGCTAAAATGGGGTTGCAATGAAGTGAACAAGAATTCTTCCTACGTAAGAAGTTCATTGTGTTCTAAGTGAAAGGACAATTACTCAAGGGAATGTGAATTCTTAGTGTTTATACTTTGGTTACATTTGTCTGAAATGGCTCTGGATAACATTTTTGGGTTAAAAAGTGCAAGTTAAAGCCACCATAGAAAGTATTTTCTGAGTTACTGTCCAAACTAATTTATCGTTAATTGAAAAGTCAATAAAATGGATATAATTGACAGAAAAAATACGTATATATATTCCAAAGTATAATTTACTCTTTTGTCAGGATAAAATCAGGAAAATTGCTGAATTTTAATAATTAAATCAAAAATTTTAGCAAATCTTTCATTCATTCATGTATTTTGTGATTATTGTGTAATGCTGTTTACATTTTAAATATATAGAAAAGACAATTTGGCTTGTTAAAGATCAAAATAGAATACAAACTCTTAACAGAAGATCTTTTTTAGTAAAAGATATTAAAATATTAAAAAGTAAGGTTTAAAAGTCATTAATGAAAATTATGTAATTAATGTTTATTAAGTATTCTAGAGTTCCTGTTATATCAGCTAGTGTCATAGAGGCTATTTTACAAGAAAATTTGGACTTAGTTTCAAATTTGACAATATATTTTATGTAAAAATTTTTATTCATGTTAAAAATAATGATTGTTATTTATCATGCAGCTTTTTTATTGAGATAACATTAGCTTAGAGGGTGTTCTGTCATATCCTGTCAACATAGATTATTTGAATATTCTTTTTGCCTGTTTTCTCACAAAAATTGAAAGAGTATCCATTTTCTCCCAACGAATAAGTCTTTTTTAAGATGAACTGATGTTTTTAGAATCCATGTACTTTGATTTACACTATTACACAGAAAAGTAAGTTAGGACCCTTTTCTTAGAAACGACACATTTAGAGATAACAGAAATAACTTGAGTCATAAAAGAGTCTGGATAGGCTCATCAATTGAGATGTAACTTAACTATTCATACTGGTTTGTGATAGAAATTTTATGCCTGTTTATTTTGATGTTGAATAGAGTGGGATGTATCAGGGTGTTGGAATACCTAGAAGATCATAATAATTTAGACTAAGCAACTTTCTCATATCTTGGTTAAAACCTCATTCTGAACTTTGAAAACAAATCAAATGTTGGAGTGATTTCAAACCCTGTTTCAACAATTGGGTCTGTTTCTGTATGGATCTTCTGTGTTTCCCAGCTGAATGTTCCAAACCCCAGAATTAGGGTGCACCCAAAACAGCCTAATTGTAAAATGATGTTTGCTTAGGTTTCTGTTCGTCCTTTAATTTGCCATGGACATTAAATAATAGTGTTCCTTGCTAGTCCTATTTTTAATTTTAAGAGTGGAAGAATAGCTGAGTAGTAAAGAAATCCTGTATGAACTTTCAGCTTGCTGAAATTATTTAGAAACAGAGAGAGGGAGGGAGAATTTACCAGGCCTAGAAATTTAAAGACAATGAATTCATGTTTTTGTTCTGAATTGATTTCTAGGCAGATTATTCCAATATCTAGTTCCTTATCTGTGAAACTGTGTTAATTTTGATTGATCACAGATTTGATGTAAGGAGTGGATTATTTTTGTAAAGTATCTGTAAATATATAATTACTTTATAACTTTTATGAACATAATCATTACACTCCCATTAGGATGCATTAAATTGTATAAATTCCAAAATAATATGATATGGTTTGTGTAGTTTAGCAATTTTATGAAATTTCTGATATGATGTACACTGAAGACACAACAGTAGAATTGCCTGAGATGTTGTTTCAATGACTATTAACCCATCAAGTTAGCAATTTCCTTAAATAGGTGTATGTCAAAAAAACACAGGACTCTCCTCACTACTGCACTTGACTAGTCTTAAAAATAAAAAAATAAAAAAATAAAAAAAACACAGGACTTTCCTACCTTAGAGCTGTATAGATTTGTAATGTCTCTTCAAGATCTGACTTCTTTGCCCGTTTTATACAGGTTAGATATTGATGGAGGGTTAAAAATGCCATGACAGTCCATGTTGCATGGTGTGTTCGTTTAAATCATAGCATGTTTGGGCAAAGTGGCCAACTCTTTCAATATAAGGGCCATTGGCCCTTAGAAACAAGAGGTATATTTACTCCCACCCCTTACTGTTTATTTCTGCAGGTATGTGACATTGAAGAGTTTCTGAGTGACCACTTGCTTGATATAGGTATCATCTGCCTTTACTTAATGGCAGCTAGAAGTTAGGAAGTTCCTAAGGACCAAACCGTAAGATCTTACAGGGGCTGTCAAAGTCTTTCCATTTGCAAGATACACAATATTATGGCGGAGCTGTTTCCCCTGAGTTCACCCTTCCGTGCTGAGAGCTACACCTCGGAGGGCCGGTCTGTGCTGAAGGCTGTACCTTGGAGGGAGGGTCTGCAGTCATGCGGTCCACTGATAGGGCCCCCATTGTCTTCAATAATTAGCATTTCTGTGAATTTCTAAGAGAAAGAGTTGTAATTATCTTTTCATAAATGATTTGGCAGTACTTGATAATATGTTCAAAATTAAGTCCAGTAGAATATATAAGCATTTGTAAACTATAATTAGTTTAAATAAGACTTAGTTTAGGAAATCTAAGCCTTGACATGTGTAACCAGAGTCTGAATGTTTAAAGCTGTTTTCCTCACTTAGATGCTGTGATTTAGCATTATGTAATACCTTTTCCCCAAGCAGTTTAATGTGATTTGCAGAACGAGTTTCAGTGGCTACCACTTTATTGCTGAAGTTTTGTGTTTGAGTATGTTTTTTTAATCAGCAGTGTCTGCCAATTATAACAAAGCCCTAATTAGCCTGCCTTTCTTAGAAAGGATTCAGACCAAAAAAAGGACTTTAGGTTAATGTGAACCTAGTACTTATAATTTTTAATTTTTAAATAAGACATAAAAAGCACATTTTAACCATAGTTTATGCTTTTGGAGGCAGGATCCATATGTATCACCTAATTTTTATATTTCTCCATAGCAACAAGCCTAGTTCTGGGCACACAGTAGATGCTTTGGTAACTGCTTGTTGATTGCTTCCTGACATTCATCCAAATGTAGTTTTATGGGTGCTATCATCTATTAGAATAGATAAAGCAGAAGCATTCCACGACCCTATTAGGAAGAGTGCAACTTATCGATTATACCTCGTTCAGTAGACACAGAGAGCCCACCTGCTCTTTTTTTGTGCCTGCTCCCACTCCCAAGCAATGTGAAGGCAGAGTTATGGCAACTTTACTTAGGGGCTAAATGTTTCTACAATAATTTATAACTCTAAGAGTCCTCCATATTTACAAGTTAGCTCTACTTACTCCATGATGGAAGTTTGGATAGATCAATAATTTATTCCTATAGATCTATGAAGGATTCTTTCTGTAACCAGAAAAGGAACTGCGGAGTCTTATATGTTTATTTTTAAATATATTTCTCAATTTCCCCCTTCATATTTCCCTCAAAATAGCCAAAATGATGAGTTCGCTAATCTAGTGAATTATCAGTAGCATTTAAAATTCCTTTTACCCTAACATCATGAACAGTAATTCACCCTTCCAAGTTATGATTTGATTCTAATTTTGGATCTTGTGTCTGGTCTTTAGATGCTCTTCATTACCATTTGGAATAGAACAGTCATGTGCTACGGTTAGCAGAATCATTGTAGGCATAAAGAATATCTGTTTCTTAATCTCAAATAAGATTGTGAGTTCTTGGAATAGTATTTTATAGCATTGTTTATTCTTGGGTCTCTTCTTTTTTAAACAGAGTTTATAAGAAAAATGTGAATGAACAGCCAATTATAGCATTTTAGAAAGTATCATTCATACTTCTTGCCTCATTACTGATTTTAGTACCTTTACAAGGTATTAAGTATTAATAATAAAATTTGCATTAGCTAATGTTTTATCAGAGGTCTGACATATAATTTATTATAAAGCAATTAAATATATAGAGGCCAATTTTTAAAAAATTAACCATGTTGTTCCCAAACCTTCATTACCACCACCATCTTGAAGTTACTTGTCAATGATAGGCTATACATTTTATATACTTTTTAAATAGAGAAGGTGAAAAATGATAAACTAACCATTATTACAGGAAAGAGGTTTTAGTCCCACTCTGTTTTATAGGCATTTGCCCTCCAAATGTTTGAGAGGGAGATCAAATGAGACAGAAGAATATCTTTTCGAGAGGTAGAATGATATTTCCTTATTAAAGTGACAATCAAGAAAGAGTCATTTGTGTACTTACTTGCCAAAGTTTAAAAATTTTTTTACATTCTTTATCCTAAACCTGCTGCCCCATCCATCCAGGATTCAGAAAGGGCTCAGCATAGATTCAGGGCTCCAGGCCCAGGTCATCTTGTTTTTAGCCTAGGGCTTCTGTGCCTGCAGTCCAGGCAGGGCATCAGTGGCACTGTGCTCCAGGATGCAGTATGTGTGGTGTGTGTGGGGAAGGGGGTGTCCAGACTTATGATGGCCCATTTTGTATCAGAGAACCATCTGTGGCCTGAAATCCAGGTTACACTTATTTCATAGGAAGTGTTTGGTTGTTTTTTTTTTTTCAATTTTGCAGTGATTATTTCAGTTCCCCAAGTTGTATCTAAAATGCTGGGGAGATGCTGCCTTGACTATTTCACTATGGAAGATTTTAGTAGATACCAATTTAGTAGATTAACTAAATTGTTAAATTACCGTCTGTTCAAAAAATACCAGCAAGGGGTATACTTTGCTGAATTCATAAATTATTAAGGAATAGCAAATCACTTGGTAAAATCAGAACTCTTTTTCCCCTTCTTATTTACTAATAAATTTTGCAAGTTGCATTCTGTTGTTGCAAGTTTCTGTAATTTTTTTTCTGTGATATCTTTCTATTGTCTGAATTTAAATAAAAATGTTTCTAATAATATCTGTCTGACAATGTTATGCTTTGCTTTAATAAATCTTTAGTATTTAAAGACAGAATACAGGGGAGCCATGTGCCCATATAAAAGCTTGTAAATGGAACCCATCCTAGACCTTCCTGAAAGAGGGGGATAGCTGTTGTTAAACTGTTTGCCCTTTGATTTGTTTTTAGTACAGAGATTGTGCTTCACTTAGCCACACAGATGAACAACATTTAAAGCCCTATTTCCTGATACTGCCTTCATTCCAGGAAGTGTCTCTTAACATTAGCTTAAATTAATTTTCTATTAAAAGATCTGAGAAGTTGCTAGCAAATGTACTGCTTAGAGTAGGGCAGAAACTCTAGGATCAAAATGGGATATCATCTCAGCAAAGGCTTTCAGAGAGCAATGGTTATGTTTTCCTCAAAGGTCAGGGAATATCATTAAAAAACATTTTCTGGCTTCTGTTCTAGTATGTTCAGTGGTCAAGAATACATTTCTAACTAGGCCAGGTGCAGTGGCTCACGCCTGTAATCCTAACAATATGAGAGGCCATGCTGGGAGGATCGCTTGAGCTCACGGGTTCAAGACCAGCCTGAGCAAGAGCAAGACCCTGTCTCTCCAAAGATAGAAAAAATTAGCCGGGTGTGGTGGCACATGCCAGTAGTTCCAGCTACTCGAGAGGCTGAGGCAGGAGGATCCCTTGAGCCCAGGAGTTTGAAGTTGCTGCGAGCTAGGCTGACACCATGGCACTCTAGCCTGGGCAACAGAGCAAGACTCTGTCTCAAAAAACAAACAAACAAAAAACCCCACACTTTCTTAAATAAGGGAGACCAGTAGATTACTAGATTTAATTATCAAGCAATTCTGACTGTCAGAAGCTTCTTATTTAAGAGCTAGCACAGTCTACACCTGGTGCCCTCTCTGTGAGGTGCAATATTGGACAAGTCAGGACTTCAGAGAGCATTGCTTTCCTCGTCTACAAAATGCAGATTCATTTATTCATTTAGAAAGATTGAGCACTTAGCATATGCTAGTAGGTGTTGAGTTACAGAGAAGAAGGTTAAGATAAACTACTTTTTTTTTTTTTTTTTTTTTTTTTTGAGACAGAGTCTCACTCTCTTGCCTGGGGCGAGTGCCGTGGAGTCAGCCTAGCTCACAGCAACCTCAACCTCCTGGGCTCAAGCAATCCTACTGTCTCAGCCTCCCGAGTAGCTGGGACTACAGGCATGCGCCACCACGCCCGGCTAATTTTTTCTATATATATTTTTAGCTGTCCGATTAATTTCTTTCTATTTTTGGTAGAGACGGGGTCTCGCTCTTGCTCAGGCTGGTCTTGAACTCCTGAGCTCAGAACAATCCGCCCGCCTCGGCCTCCCAGAGTGCTAGGATTACAGGCGTGAGCCACCGCGCCCGGCCGATAAACTACTTTTTGAATACAACTTCCTGCAAAGTGAATTAAATCACACTGCTTTGTGGTGTGTTTTTGATATTAAAGGATCCAGTACACAGAATACATTTTAGAAATAGTTACTTTTGGGTCCATATAATCAGGATAAAAGTACCAGTTCAGTTCAAAGTTGTATGTAGGAACTTAAGAGAAACATCCTGATACTCAGTTTGTGAATTAAGTGTAAACCATCTCAGGAGGCTGCTAAGTCTCATAACAATGTTAATGGAGAAGAAAACTGTTTTCCTTCTCCTCGATATGCAAGTTATCTGAGAATTATAGTTTCAGAGTGC